>JASDQU010243531.1:123088-136059 GCA_032191745.1 Picea mariana
ACATATTCAATATGATGATAATTCTGATTTAGGAGAAAGAAGAATATATTAGTCGTATCTCTTAGTAGTTAACTGAGTTCATAGTAATGATGCCTCCATAAAATACATTTCAAAAGGATGTCCTTTCAAGCATGATGTTTATTGCTAGTGTGGTGTAAATGAAATGTTAATAATGGCGTTCGAAGCGCAATGGTAATAATGTTAACGACAATGATAATACCGGTTAGTTAATGATGTTAATTTCATTGTCATAAAGTGTCTTATGCTATTGGATTTACTTGTGAATTAGGTAAATCAATTTCTATGCGTGATTCTCAGGTCACTAATAATTATGGTAATAGCGCTTAGGCCTTTTATAATTACTTCATGGTACTGGCTGAAATGGTGAATGTGGTTATGCTAAACTTGTATCCTCATTATGGTCACGCGCTTTCCATAAGGGGCGCATTGTTCTTCTTATGTATAATTGATCGTGGTCAGTTGGTCACTTGGTCAGTTGTGTCGGGTGGGATGTAGATACCTCCCTGTTCCTCAGAACAGTCGCCAGCCCTGAGACCTTAAATGGTTAAAGACGATGGGAAACCGGGCTTGAGCGTTGATTATGTGTCTTGGAGGTCCTAACCTTGCAGGGTAGGATGGGCGNCTTTACTTGGTTGTGGTTGCGTCTTGTGGGTCGTCGAGTGGTGATGTAGAGTTAAGCATGTTGTTACTTCCAGACACGTGCACACACCTGCAACACAAAAAAATAAAAAAATATTTGCACCTATCACAAGAACGCCTTATCGGCTGTCGACCCTGGAGTTACAAGATTTAAGAATGAAATTGAAGGAGTTGTTGGACCTAGGACATACACATCCAAGTGTGTCACCATGGGGCACGCCTGTTATCTTCATACGAAAGAAGGATGGGTTGTGGAGGCTTTGCATTGAATATTGTCAATTGAACAAGGAAATGATCAAGAATCAATATCCGTTGCGAAGGATTGATGATCTGTTCGATCACATGAAGGGTATCACCAGTTACGGATTAAGGAGGATGACGTACCTAAGACCGCCTTTAAGACAAGGTTTGGTCATTACGAGTTTATTGTTTTACCGTTTGGATTGAAAAATGCCCCAGGGGTATTTATGAGTTTGATGAACAGGGTGTTCCACGAGTACTTGGACAAGTTCGTCCAAGTATTCATTGATGATATTTTGATTTACTCTCAGACGACGGAGGAGCATGACGAGCACCTGCGCTTGTTGCTATAGTGTCTGCGAGAGCATAAATTGTATGGGAAGTTGTCCAAATGCTTGTTTTATCAATCGAAGATTCACTACTTAGGGCATGTCATCTTCGACGAAGGTATTTCCATGGATCCAGCAAAGTTCGAGGCTATTATGGAATGGCCTGCGTCAATGAATGTCCCAGAAGTACGTAGATTCATGGGTTTAGCAAGATACTATCGACGGTTCATCGAGAGATTTTCGAAGATAGCAAATCGGATTATGGAATTACAGAAGAAGAACAATAAGTTTGATTATAGAATTACAGAAGAAGAACAAGAAGTTTGTTTCGACAGAGAAATACACAGAGGCATTTCGGAGGCTCAAGGAGTTGTTGACAACAGTACCGATACTAAAGGTCCCTGACATGGACGCAGACTTCTTAGTGTGCATTGACGCATCAAAATAAGTCTTAGGTGGAGTCTTGATGCAAGACGGCCGAGTGATCCCTTACATCTCGAGGAAACTGAGAAGGCATGAGAAGAACTATGCAACACACGATTTGGAGTTGTTAGCCATTGTATATGCCTTGAATGTTTGGAGACACTACCTTGTTAGACGAAAATTTGAACTAAAGATGGACCAATGTGGACTACAACACATCTTTACGCAAAGCGACCTGAACACACAACAACGAAATTGGTCAGAATTTCTTAGCGAGTACGACTTAGAGATTACTTATATAAAAGGAACCCTGAACTGTGTGACAGATGCATTGAGTCGGAGACCACAGATATTTTCGGTGTTGCCTCTTTAGACGAATCTACGTGAAAATATTCTAACTTTACAGCATGATGATGACTGGTACAAAGAGGTCAAGGATTTTATCGGACAAAATACAATGACGGTACCAAGATTTGAAGGATTTACGTTTGACGACGATGGATTATTGAGGTTTAAAAATCAGATTTACGTACCACCGAATGACGAGTTGAGGAGTTTGATCCTAAACAATGCTCACAAAGTAGTGTACATGGCCCACCTAAGAGTCATGAAGATGAGGGAAGACCTTAAACCCTTATTCTTCTGGAAGGGAATGAAGGAATACATAGTTAACTATGTGGCCATATGTCTAGAATTTTAGTAGGTAAAGGCTAAACATAGACATCCAAAAGGATTACTACAACCACACGTTATTCTAGAGTCGAAATGGGAGGTTATTTCGATGGATTTCATCGTTGGATTGCCACTGATAGCGAGTAATTAAATAATTAATGAAATTAATTTCTAGTGCAACGAAGGGGATGGGTGACACATGTATGGCGAGGATTTTTCTGAATTAAATTATTGAACAATAAATTAAATGGGAAATTGGGAAAGAAATGACTTAGAAACTCTATATAAAGGAGGGACGCGGAGGATTATGGATCTCTTCTGTCATGCATAACGTTACGTTGCATAATTTTTTACTTGAATGACTTATCTTGTGGGAGATGGGATACCCAGTTCGGTGGGGAGTGGTATCTCGGCCTTGCGAGGTGAGATGGGAGCTAGTTGTTGTCTGGTTCAGTGTGCATGGCCCCTTTGCAGCTCGGGGGGATAAGGGGAAAGAAGAGTACCCCTAGAATTGACTGGGAGGTATTGGTGAAGTCATAGCGGTCGGAAAGTGGGAGTTGCATGGAGCACGCAGGACATCCACTCAGAGCAGTCACCTTGGGCTATGGTACGCAAGATTTTATTTTTCATAGTAGATTACTATTGATATGATGCTTTCATTTATGTACATTTAATTTGTGTAAGAAAGTGTTTGACTCAACGATGTAATCGAGAACTTAATTTCCCCATAGCCTTAAGCTCGCTGCTTGAATTCATTCCCTTGGCATTTGATCCATGTATGACGTGAATGTCCTATTGGTTTTATTTATTTATTGAGAAGAGTTGTGCTTTACTTCGTCGTCATCCCCATATCATTAGTCCACGCCTGAGTAGTCGGCTAGGAGTCGGCTCGATGGTCGTCACTTTGGCGTAAATGGACCTATAGATCCTAACACCCTTATTTTATGTGCGTGGATGATGAGTGAAGGATGTTTTTTCCCAGCTCTCTACCCCTATTGATTGTTCCCGGTTGATGGTTTGCCTTGCGCCTTTTGTGATTGAGTACTTCGACGATTTTTTATCCTTTCCTTCCGTGATTCGCTTATTGTCCTCTGTGTTTTGACTAAAATGTCCTCTGCATTTTGATGAATGATCTCTGTGTTTTAATGAATTGTCCTCTACGTTTTTAATGAAATGTTCTTTGCATTGTTATGAAAGGACCTCTGTGTTTTTTTTAAATGACCACTGCGATCTCATAGATTTAAATGACATCTTTATCGGTTAATTACTCTGCGTTTTAGACATGTATTATTGTGAATTTACATACCCTATGATGATTGTGATATATGTTATTGTGAACTATATTACTACGAATTTAAATAATTTGTATTACTGCGAATTTAAATTAAATAATTTTATATTACTGCGAATTTACATACCCTGTGATGACTGTGATATATATTACTGCGAATTTAAATTAAATAATTTTATATTACTACGAATGTATTACTACGAATTTACATACCATGTGATGATTGCGAATTATATTACTGCGAATTTAAATAATCTATATTACTGTGAATTTAAATAATCTATATTACTGCGAATTTAAATTAAATAATTTTATATTACTGTGAATTTACATACCCTGTGATGACTGTGATATATATTACTACGAATTTAAATAATCTGTAGTAAGTTGTGTGTGATGTTTGTGAACAACTGCGTTTGGGATTGTGAAACTATCGTTGTGTGGTAACTATTGGGTGGAACATTGTGCATGACAATGACCGTATATATATTTATTTTGTTGTCTTATTCCATGTAAACTTGATAGCAATCTTATTTGTTATGACCGCGAACTTAATGGATCAAAATTTTTATTACATTTTGTTGTGGTATTATGGGTATTGTTGTTGTGTTATTACCATTAAACTGGATAACAAATATATTGGTTATGATAGTGTTTTGACTGCAGTTTCTTAGGAATTTTCTGCGTAACAATCAGATGACAACTTTAGTTTTGACACTAGCAATTTATGGTTTTACCAACAACGATTTTATGATATATCACATGATTAGCAATTATGTACTTCAGATTATGTGAATAGCGATTCTATGTTGTGAATAGCCACTACATGAATCATGATTATCTTGTTACCTATCTTTTAAATATTGTAGCGTGTTAAAGTGGTAGCGTTTTAAATTCTTTTACTAGGCTTTTCACCCTAATTTTACACCGTAAATAATGTAACTTTATGTTAGGCTACCTTACGCTTTGTTGACAACGATCTTCTCGGATTCAGTAATGCCTTCCATATATATCAATATGGATGGTTGGAAGTGACTCCAAGGATACCGTAGCATTCTAGCATACAGCTTAATTTACATCGTTACTGACAACATTATTGACAGAGAGAGTGGCATGCATCGACAATGTTTTCTAGGTGAATAATTGTTGGGTATTCACGTGCAACGTTCCTATACATCAACGGTTTTATCTACTGCCATCTTGATATCCATTCTGCTATTATATTGTTCTATAGTTACTTGATAGAAAATCTGCCATTTTATCATTCTGTATTTATGTCAAAGTTTAATCATGTCACATTTAACTCTATCCATGTTTTCAGTCTACTGCTTAAATATATAAACATTTTATTTCAAAAAATTCATCAGCGCTGTAAGTTTTGTAAGTAAATCGAAGTTTTTAGATCAGTCATCCAATTATATCTTTTTTTATAAACTTTTAACTTTGTGTAGTGTCTTATCTGCCAAAGTATCCCCTTTTGGACCAGCCCTTAAAACGTGTAATGTGACAATTCTTGCTTTCTTTTCTTTTCACATTTAAAGGTTTAACCTTATTTTTAAAACAAAAAAATTCTTTGGATAGATGTTGATAAGTGTGCGCACAAGTGGATGAACATATTATGAGATATGACCTTGAGTTCTTCGTTTATTTCTAGAGTTTGCAAGATATAAGTTTTCCATTGACCCTTCACTAGTTGTCTAACATGGTTCTCTTTATTTAACCCTTTCTCTATATATATATATGTATGGTTAAGCAAACGCCTGATTATTATGTTCACTATATAGAGATTTAAATTTTGAAAATCCCTGCACACACAGTTTATAATTATTACTCATCATATATGTTTCACCGTCCAGAAGACTTCATTGATAAATAATGCCTCTTAAGAAGCATGAACATGTCGGCTAGTTGCAGAATTTAATTAATGGTTGATTGACACCTTGCGTTCGTTGGCCTATCATTTGGGTGTGGGTGTAGTCTTCTTGTCAGTTGTTGGGCTCCTAGCACGTTGGTTTTATCTTGAGCCCTTGGTCCAGATAGGTTGTGTGGCATCAGGGTTATTGTCGCACACATCACCTCGGGACAATATGATTCTTGATGAGGGGATCATAGCACGCACTATTGGATGGAGGCGAATCATAACTTGGCCGAAATCTGTGTTTCCCGTGTGGATGTTGTCCCTCAGTCTGTAGGCATCATCATGTTGTGTCGAGTGGGTAGTCATTTCTGTCTATCCTGGATTCCCTCTTGTTTCACCAAACTACTCGATGTGCTAGCGTTAATTCGTTGTTATATGTTGCCTAATCCACTTGCATGGTGTTCATCGTCAATTTTGTGGTCAACTGTTGTCGTAGTTACCTTCCTCCCCAAAAAAAAAAAAAAAAAATCACTTTCTGCTTCACTGTTAGTCGTAACGTTTGGGTTCATTACACCAACCAAGTAATTTACTATGTTGGGTCCCCAATTGAATTATTAGTAATTTGTAAGATTGTCTACTAGATTTTCATTATGTAATTCTTAGTTACTACCTTGGAAGTCTGAGTTAAATCCTCATAAACGCACTAGGAAACATTTCCCTTCATTAATTTATATTACTCTATGAGATAAATATATCCCTTCAACTCTTTTTTGAAGGTGATTGTTCGTTCATTGTTTTATTTCATTTATTGTAGATACATCATTATTCGAATCCACTTCAATGGGAAAGCACCACTACTGATTTCCCAGGACTAATGTGGAATGATTCCACCATGTCAATAATGTGAGTTTCCTTACAAATTTTTATTGCAAGTCTCTCTCACACTTTAGACATCTTGGAGAAGTCATTGTTGCATTATTATGGTTGTGAATGTATGGAAGTAATCTACATATTGAGTAGGAATTTAGGTGAAGAGATATTACTTGTAGACCAAGGATGTAGTGCCTCTTGTTGGAATATGAAATAAGAATTTTCATTACATGTGTGTGCAATGAATTGATCGGTTTCATGTTGTGAGTTGGATTCAAGATTTCATGGTAAAAAAATAGCAATGCATTTAATATCGAATATTTCCTTCTTCTTGATTTAACTTATGGATGCATTATTTTCTTGCTTTATAAATGTAGTTTTTAAATTCTTTGAATGCATGATGATATTTCAAAATTAATTCAAAACCATGGATGATATATATTGGTTTGCATGCTAGTTGGTGTGAAAGAATCAAATGAAGAAGAATCTTATATTCATGAAGTTAATAACTACTATCATTACTTATTGATTGATTTATCAAATCTTTTCTTAAACCCATATGGTTGTGTGATCTCTTCTTGACAAGAGGTGGCAAGGTGAATAATTATCAATTATTTCCAAAATTTTATGCATATTTTCTAAATGATCGACATCATCTCTTTTAGAGATTAAGTTATATATTGTCAATGATCCATATGCTTATGCACTTTCAAAATATAAATTTGCATACTCCTATGAAATACAACCTTAATGGAAGGCAATTGTGTACAATTTTTTTTTCATAGAATGGAGGTTTCAATCAATGATTAAGTCCCTCTCATTGCACCTTTTACCAACTTATTATTGGCATGGTAATTTCCTTATTAACAAACGGAAAAGACATATAATTTCAATGGGTTAAGAATCACCCATGTACATGAAAGTTAGATATCAAAAATAAATAAGGAATATCTTGAAGTTAATCATATTTATGAATTTGTTAAAAATAAACATTGTATTGCAAAGTTAAATAGAGATATTGGTGAAAGTTGATGTATGAGAAATATAGTGCATTTATGTAATTAGCTTAAAAAAATATAGAGAAAAGAATATTGAATACCTTAAGTTGGGATTAATTGTTGTTTTCTATATATTCACATAGGATGTGAAATATTTTTTTGGAACATGAAACTTTATTAATTTTATATCATCTTTGAGAAAATAATGACAGTAGAAAGACTACATTATATAGAAACATGTGGGTAAAAGATTCAATGGAAGTTTTTATAAACCATTTAAAGGTCATATTTTCACAAAATTCCATTTTATAATCCATTTAAAGCTCATACTTTCACAAGATTCCACTCCTAAAAACCAATACAAGGAATAAGATGCATGATAAAAGACTATATAAGTAATGTACCGTAATCATAATAAAGTAGAAAATGTAAAACCATCTAGTTCCCATTGAATAAGACAAGAAAAAAGAATAAAAGACTCAAACTAACCGATCAAAGTAAATACCTCCGTATTGATGAAGGAAAGGGACATAATTGTGTAGCTCATAAAATTAAACATCATCAAAGGTTTTGAGATCTTCAAGAAAATAAAGTCAAGTTACTATTAAAAATTCATGAGAGATTTTTCTCATCGTGTATTCATAAAAAAAAATTATGAGACATTTTTTTCATCATGTATTCATAAAAGGACAAATATGTAATTATGAAATATTTAAATAAAGATTATTTTTACAATTGATTTGAATAATCAATATGAGTGTACAAGAAATTTGTGAAAGTTTGGAGAGTTGAAGATAGTTGAAAATTGTAGTTTAATTATTTCGATTATGAGCCATAATGTCAGTTATTTAGGGTAGACAAAGAGTCATAGAAGTTAGAAGGTCAAGAGYCTCAATCACAATTTTATAAATAATTTTATAAACATAAACATTGTGTTCATGGAAAAGGTTCTCTTCTTGTGATTATAAAAAATATCTACACATTGAAGAGAGGCATTCTTAGTTATTTGTGGTTAAACTCTTACACAGATGAGACTTGTTGCAGAATATTCTTTCTAGTCTACGTTTTCTTGATGCTTGTAAATGTGGGCATTGCAATACATAGGTTATTTTGATGCTTTTAATGGTTGTTTTTACTTTTTTTTATAGTTCTGGCAAATTGGTATAAACTAGGTTGTCTCTCAATAACTTTTAGACTATCCTAAGTTTCACATAGCTACTTTGGTTTTTCATAAGCCATAGTTGGTGGACTAGTCCCCTTATTGATTGTGTGTAGTATTTGTTTTATGTGAAATAATTCTTTAAAGCTCCTAGTTGTAAATTGAATTAGTTTCATTTCTACATTTGTGTTTTAATTCCATCTCAGTTTATTTCATAAAACCAAAATTATAGCCACTTGGACATAAATACATCCTTTTCCATTTTATCAAAGGAAAGTCTAACTGGGCCCTTTCATCGAGTGAGCCTATGAAGTTGACAAGAGCCATTTTCCCATGTCAACATCTCAAGAATTGCAATAAATGTTGTTTGACATCACTACATTTACACATTGCACTTTGTGTTATTACAAAAGTAAGAAGCAACTCCTTTGCATATGAGGAACAATTGGAAGTATAATCTCCCATTTCAAATGGAGCTAATGAGATGCTTACTTAAAAATTATGGACTTATGTTGTTCTTTTAAATAGTTATGTTGTAGTTGTTGAATAGATTGTGTACACTCTTGGAAGCTTACTCCTAAAACCTCCCACATAGGTTTTAGTATGATTTGGTAATTATGTAGATATTTCATGGGATTAAGCATTTCCTTACACTATTCCTATTAACCTATTAAAAGTGGTAAAGGAAGGAAACATCCATTGATACATGATTGGAATCAATAATACATAAGTCATATAGAATGGCATTGTTGGAAGCTATTATAAATATTTGAAAGCAAGACTTGCAGGAAGGTTTGGCCAAGAGAAAATCTTAAAAAGATAAATGGAGATTATAGTTTAAGAAGAAAAAATGAGATTGATTTACAGCTTAATATATATTACTTTAATACTATTCACCCTTTTGATCATATAAATATATTATTATTTCGTTGGTTTTATTTATAGTATGTTCACACCATGGATAACATATTTCAAATGGGGTAATGTTTGGTTTTACATAACCATTTTATTGAAAGTATATTTTTGGTGAGATCACATAAAATTGCAACCAACCTTTGTGTACCTTAACCATATATATATCAAGCATAGAGAGGGATCAAATCCCTTGAGCTGCAAACATTTCCTTAAATAATCCACTCCAAAAAAGGTTCTCAACTTGATGGTTTAATCCCTATAAACCTTCAATGGATTCAAGGTTAAAATGAATATCTTTAATGAAGTGAATGGTTATATTGGAATATGTTGATCCAAAATGGACCCACACAAGAACAATTGGCTATCAACACCAAGGTTCAAGGCTACGGACTATGAAGGAGACCAACTTGTTGGTATGAAGAGCCCCATGCCATCATGATAGGTGTCCACCACTGCATTCCATTAAATCATAAGCAAATGAAATGTAAATTCAAGGCATAATATTATTGTAAAAACAATTGTGTATTAAAAACATAAAACTATCATTAGACATCTTCCCTATTGTACAAAAAAAAAAAAGGGCAAAAAGAAAGAGAAGGAGGAGAAAAGAGCTTGGGGAAAGTTGAAGGGTTGGAGACACTTGACCTTCGAGTTATCCTCACAACTAAGTAGCCACATATTTTTTGTCACCTAGAGAAAGAAGAAGGTTATTTGGATGAGAATGAAGAGGAATGCTACCTAGACTTCAATGAGGAGCATGGAGATGAATGCCAATTTCCCATTTGAGTTTCTACTATAAATAATCTCTCCATGTATATTGACTTTGATTTTTGTGTTGAGTATGTTTCTATGTTTGGTTTCATTTAAAATGTATAAAAACTATTATTAGCATTTTAATGACTTGTATTAGGATTTTTAATAGATATTCTGTTAGTTAATAAGATGAGAACTTAATTATCTCTATAGTATAAAAGTTTTATTCATTTTGCAATGTTTAATAGAAAATGCATGTCTCCTATCCTCCTTAAGTTGGCATTTTGAAGATGGAAAATCAATAGTTCTCATTGTAGAGCTATTACAATTAAATAAGGAGTTGCTAAATCTATTTTCCTAAAGTTGTTATTGCATTTCTCTTGCACGATGTCATCTCAATGCCTAAGCTGGCTTTTGTTCAATTGCATGTGTTTCCACTCCGTGAGTGGTCATACTCCTACTCACAATTTTTATTAGCAAATTCTTCATTGGGTAGTGTATTAATTCCCCATAGGTTGTACGTTGTTCTTTGCTACTTCATTGAGCATTGGCGCTCTCTCCTTGGGTCATACGGTCATTGATTAGCAAGGGAGGATCTCTTGATGTAATCTAATGAGTGGTTGAGCAATTAACTTTCACTTGACCGACTTCCTCCAAGTTGGTCGACTTACCTTTCACTTGGGCAACATCTGCATGGGTTGTCAACTTACTTTTCATTTGCACGACTTGTCTTTTAGATTGGTTCAGTTATTATTGGATGTCTTGTCTTTTAGATTGGTTGAGTTATTATTGAATGACTTGTTTTTTTTGGATTGGTTGAGTTATTGGTTAGGTTATTATTGGATGACTTGTTTTTTTGGATTGGTTGAGTTATTATATTTTTGTTGGTGGTAAAGAGAAATGTTTTATTGTTATTTTTTTTCTCTGTATGAATGGATTAGCTATTTTGTATCAGATTATTGAGGTTTTCAAGTGTTTTTATTGTGAATGAGAATTGAATAGCTATTTTGTATCAGATAATTGAGGGTTTTATTTAATCTATTTTGCAGTACAATCCAAAAAAATTGAGGTAAGAGATTAAAATTTAACCATTGTTTGTGTCTTATTCTTGAAGTGTTTGTAGAAATAACAAAAATATATTAGCATTTCTCATGATTCAGTTTTGGTGAAATGCACAGGTTATAAACCGACCATTTAGGAATCATATATATTAAATTGTTTTCTAATTAAAATTCTTCAAAATTATAAATATTAGAAAATAATTTTATTTAGTAAATCAGGATCCAATTAAAAAATCTATAAATTTAGATAATAAAATAAATTGATTAATAACTATTAATTTTCAAAATTAAATCATTTTTATTAATTAAAATTAAATTAAAGCCATATATATATATATATATATATATATATATATATATATAATTTTGCAAAACTATCAAGCTTATAACTACAAAATGTATATTTCCATAAAAATAAAAAATAAAATTTTATAACTATGATTTTCAAAAAACTTCATTCAAAGCAGCAACACAGAAAGGTGAAAAGTTTGAAGTCTCTAGTGACATTGTCAAATCAAAGCAGCAGCACAGAAAGGTGAAAAGTTTGAAGTCTCCAGTGACATTGTCAAATCAAAGCAGCAGCACAGAAAGGTGAAAAGTTTGAACTCTCGTGTGACGTTGTCAAGTCAAAGCAGCAGCAAAGAAAGGTGAGAGGTGAAAAGTTTGAAGTATCCTCTTACATTGTCAAATTAAATTTGACTAATTCATGTGTTTTAAGTCTAGTGCGACATAATCAAATTAAATTTGACAAATTAATGTTGGAATGAGTTAGTGACCAATTTTTCTTTTTTGGTGAAGTAATGTTCAGTTTAAATTGACTTATTCTTTTTGGTGAAGTAATGTTCAGTTTAAATTTACTTATTCTTCTAATTTTTTATAATTTGAATTTTTATTTTGGTGAAGTAATGTTTAGTTTTAATTAACTTATTTTTTTTTTAATTCGAGTCATCAAAATTTTCATCCCTACACTGATACTATAATTTTAAAAATATCCTACCAACGACTTATTCCATTTAGGTTCACGAAATGAAACGAAGATGTTCGTAATCCACGACTTTCCTGTAACATATCCATACACGCGTCGGGCTTTCAACGTATTTGAAATATTCGAATCAGATTATCCAGATATATGAGCTCGTTCAAACAAAGAATTCGCCGAAGCAGTATTGTGAGTTCTGTTTGCATTGCGACCAGGTCAAATTTCCCAAATTCAGATCAGGAAGTCAATCCTGCTTGCTGCTGCAGATGATTGACTGTCTATACACGTATCTCTCCCCGAGGTTTTCTATATAGATACACACGACCAGTGTATCTTTTTTATAATTATATTCATCAAAATTTTCATCCATAGAATGATACTATAATTTAAAAAATATCCTACCAACGACTTATTCCATTTAGGTTCACGAAATGAAACGTAGATGCTCCTAAACCACATGACTTTAGCATATCCATACACGCGTCGCATATTCAACGCATTTAAAATATTCGAATCAGAATCTCGAGAAATATGAGCTCATTCCAACCAACCATTCTTCGAAACAGTATTGTGACTTCTCTTTGCAGTGCGACCAGGCTGAATTTCCCAACCAACCATTCTTCGAAACAGTATTGTGACTTCTCTTTGCAGTGCGACCAGGTTGAATTTCCCAAATTCAGATCAGGAAGTCAATCCTGCTTGCTGCTGCAGATCGGAATTTCCATAAATGACAATAATTTTCCAATTTCGAATTTACAAAAAA
>JASDQU010243532.1:0-33135 GCA_032191745.1 Picea mariana
TTAAATGCTTAAGGAAGATTAATATCTATGCAAGCCACGTTTATATCATTAAGAAGCATTGTGTACAAGTTTTATGTTGGTGGCACTCATTGATTTCTAATTTTTGAACCGTCATCTCCCACAAGCGCACAGGCGTTTAACCTTCACCTGGCATTATCCAGAATGCGCTCAAATCATACCATACCTTGGGCGCGGAAGGGGTAATTTCTCTAGTGGTAATGTGCTTTGTGTTGGAGTCGGCTCAGTCATGGCTCTCGTTCCTGATGGAGCCCATGTCAAGCCACTTTGTCTTGATCTACACTTTGCACCCAATTTCTTGTTGGGCTTCTTTCCATAGACTGAAGGCCTCCTCCATCATTGCAGTGTAGTATTCTTCTGGGTAAATCTCTCTGATGCTCCTTGATTCCCCATGAGAAGATCCTCTATGGTGCAGAAATTCATATTGGTCTAAGAGGAGAACGGATTTGGCTTTCTTTGCAATTTGGTAGGAAGTGCAGTTGCCTATTATGCCTGCGCCTACCACTACCACTTCATACTCGCGTGAGATCTCACCCATCTTGGTTGTTTGTGCTGCAGAAATTGGAGTTGTTCTATATTCATTCAAGAGTTCCAAATGAATAGAGGTAGCTTGGCAATTGGAGAATATATAATTTTATGTAAATGAGTGGATCCTTGGTAATTGGAGATTATATAATTACGTCGAAAGGCGTACACCTATTGACAATGGGCACAATTAATGATCTTTTAACCTTATTTAAACTTAAACCCTAATCTAATGGCTATTCATTGAAGATGTTGGCATATTCTTAGTCATCCTCCAAAATCAATGAATCAGATTTACTGTTCATAACTTTCTTGCATTTATCAAGGCATCCGTTAACATGTTTACTTTTTAACATTTACCTAATCACATTAAAAAATTATTGTAAAGATATGTAATTGCCACATTTAAATGATTAAATAAAATTAAACCGTGACATCTAAATTAGGCATCCTCACCTGTCTACGCGTTATAATTGTCGAAGCTTTTCAGTTTTCATCACGTTGCAATGTGTCGTACAATGTGTCGTACATTCTCTACATGTGAAATACATACTTGCAAGGCTGCCAGCCTGCCTCTCCTACTCATCTTTTCTAGTTGCCCGCCTCTGCCTGTCCATTATTTATTTTCTAATGAACCGCAAAACAATCTACATTTATTCAACGTTTTGATTGATCCCAGGAGTATCAACAATTTAAAAATAAATTTAATATATTTTTATAATAATAAAAATATAGATATTAAAATATAGATTTAATGTTTACAAAGTTTACGAATTATACAAAGCTTATGAAGATTCTGAATTAATCAATTAATCAACGTAGTGACAATCATTAAAACTTGGCTATTAACCTACAACCATTAAAACTTGGCTATTAACCTGCTGAAAGAAGTTTTGGCATCGCCTTTTCGGCGTTCATCAGCCACGGTTTTGAGTGACTGTACTAATTTTATGTAAATGCGTGGATTGTCATTGGAATCGTTGTTTTCTTTGTCTTTTTTGTTCAGATTTTTGTTCGTGAGCTCCTCTCCTTTCCCATTCGGCAATTTCGTGAGTTTGCTCATGATTTTCTTTTCTATGTAAATGCGTGGATTCTCAGTGGAATCGTCGTTTTCTTTGTCTCTTTTGTTCAGATTTTTGTGTGTTAATTTCTCTCGTATTGTTTATGTGCGCTGTGTGTTGAAATCGGCTCAGTCACCCCATGCAGAGGGTAAGAATTATTTTTCAATATTTTGTTATTATAGGTTTACATACATGGTAAATCTTCAGATCACTACTAGTTTAGCCGACAAGAAATCCTTTTGGCGAGTAATTTACTGGAGATTTTTACTGGGCGAGTAATTTTAATGGAAGAGTAATTTTACTCCGCTGAAGGATTTTACTGGGCGAGTAATTTTAATGGAAGAGTAATTTTACTCCGCTGAAGGTTTTTATTGGGCGAGTAATTTTACTCACATGAGGGTTTTAACTGGACGGAGAATTTTAATTGCATGATATTTTTCGGCGTTTTCCAACTGCGAGTTAGCAGCGATGCTAGTATGAAAAAAAATTGATTATATATATTATTAAATATAGTCAACTTATTATATATATATAATTGTATGGTAGAATTTGATTGATTTAAAAAAAAAATCAATTTTATATACTAATTATTAAATATAGTGTAACATATAATAATATTATATATAATTGTATAAAAGTTCTTGATTAATTTTTGAAAGGAAATATCAATTTTATATATTGATTATTAAATAAAGTTCAACATATAATATAATAATATTATGTAAATATATTTTTAATTATATTTCATCATCATTATTTTATTATATATATTTTTTATTATTCTATACTATTATTAATAATATAGATATTGCTGAGAGTAATTTTGGATCATAATATATATATTTATATTATTATAATAATATAGATATTGGTGAGAGTAATTTTGGATTATAATATATATATTTATATTATTATAATATTATATAAATATAAATATCAATTAATGTATTATTATAATGAAAACAAAGTTTATTATTTCAAAAATGATAACCAAATAATTTGTTTCTTTTTAAAATCAAAGTAGATTAATTTTATTTTATTTTATAAAAAAATATTTGAATACCACGTCATTAATATTAATATTGTTAATAGTATTAACATTACATTCTTAAATTATTCATTTCCTAATATTTAGTAACCATAATTCTTTTGTTAAGAAAAAAATTATTTTATAGTTTAAAGAAATGTTTAATTGTTAGTATTATGAATAGGATATATTACTAAATTAAAAATTCTATTACAATTTCTTTTTATAATGTTACTAGCATAAGACCCAATTAATATAATAGAGATTGTGTAATTATTGAAATGGTGAACTAGTTGATAGAAATGATAATTATTTCAATCTTTTCAAAAATTAGTGAAAATTACTACAAATGAAAAATAAATTACTATTTTCAAATTATAAATTTAGTATATTTTAAGTAGAGAATGAAAACTTACCAAAATATGATAAGCATGACTCTACTAATAAAAATGGTAATTGTTGATTTTGGGAAGAACAAATTGTGACAAGTACAGTCAAAGTAATTTTTTCTTTCTGTCATATTTAATATGTTATAAGTGACAAAGGAAAAATTGCCAAGTATGACAAAGAGAGTGTTTCCAATATAGCAAGTAATTAGTCAACAATACATTCTTAAATTAATCATGGAATAATACTTAGTCAACAATATTTCCTTTGTAAGAACAAAATTACTTTATATTTTAAAGAAATGTTAATTGTTAGCATTATAAATAAGATATATTACTACCCCGAATGGGGTGA
Organism: Picea mariana; assembly: GCA_032191745.1. Classification (NCBI taxonomy): domain Eukaryota; kingdom Viridiplantae; phylum Streptophyta; class Pinopsida; order Pinales; family Pinaceae; genus Picea; species Picea mariana. Next base: position 3,373 of record JASDQU010243532.1, read on the forward strand.
CATGTGCACATCAGCGGACACGCGGAAGGCCGTCGGGACGCCCATTTATGGGATCAATCGGCGGGCACCCTCCCACTATTAATTAGGCCATGGCCTGCACCCGCCACCTTTAGTTGATGAGCCCTCTCGCGCGCGGGAGAGGTACCAGTCGATAGAGCACTAACCACACAGTGTTAATGGCAATGGCGGTCACGACAGTTTGGTGTTTTATATTGGCAAGGGGTCGAGTAGAGCCGCATTTGCCCCTCGCAGCGCTCATTCTGTCCGAGCTGCAATTCCGACCTCCGCCAAAGATTGAGAAAGGAGCGGCCGAGTTGCAATTCCGACCTCCACCAATTCGGAATCCTCCCGAGATGTCCACCATGCCCAGGTTCACAGGAAAATTGCGCAGAGGGGCCACCTAGTACAGGGTTGCATCCCAGCGCAAACACATACAAAACTTCGAGCGAGCTCTTGCACTAGCGTCCACCCGACGCAAACGATGACCTTGGTCGCCTCCCATGGCAATTGTCGAGGAAATTAGCCTAGAGGAGGCTATGCAGAGCCACCCTCCCATCGCACGAGCAGAGGAAAGCAAGCCACCGCCCGGAGTCATCCTGTGGAACCCCAGCGCCGCTAGCGCGGAAGACCTCTTCCCACCCTGCATTGTGAAGGAGGAAATTGCTCCCGACGACACCTCAGGGATGGTGGAGCCAGGAGAGCCACCGACCCGACCAGCGGGAGACTCCAGTACAAGAGCAGCAAGGGACTTTGGCACACGGACTTCCGACGATAGAGGAGGACTGGACCAGCCTTCCTTCTCCGAACTCTGGCACCTACCACTCATTTTCGAGCTCCTAGGCCTGATGGACAACATAGCTTTTTGTCTCGCCAGAATGGACCAAAGGCTGGATATACTCTTTGCAGCCCACTCCAAGAACCTTTTGAAGAGGCAGTGCCCAACGTGCGCGCAGGCATACTCATTTCCGACAGGTTGGCATCAGACGGGGCATAAACGGGCGAGCACAAACAAATAGATCCACCGAGGCTCTAGTTAGGAGTTTCTATGCTGTTTCAGTTTAGTTAGAATGTTTAGTTTCCTTATGACTAGTTATGGTCTCTTTTTTGAAACTCGTTAGCATTATAGCCCTGGTTTCCCTCGGGCAGGGCGTGCAAATGCATATTTTGATAACAGATCTGTACCTGGCATAGGAGACCCAGCTGTCCTGGTTTCCTACTCAGGCGGGACAGCTGGCGTCATCAGCAGTCACTGAATACTCCTTTTTGCTAATATAATAGGTTTCACCCTTTTTATTTAAAAAAAATAAAATAAGATATATTACCAAATTAACTATTCCATTACAATTTTCTTTTATAATGTTACTAACATAAACAAGGCACAACTAATAGAAACTTTATAATTACTAAAAGACCGAACTAATAATATAAATATGGTGAACTATTAATAGAAATGGTAATTATTGATATTTTCAAATATTAGTGAAAATTAATACAAATGAAAAATAAATTACTATTTCCAAATGTTAAATTTAGTATATTCTAAGTGGAGAATGAAAAGTTATCAAAATATGATAAACATGACTCTACTAATAAAAATGGTAATTGTTGGTTTTGTGAAGAACAAATTCTAAAAGTACATAATTATATATATATTTTTAATATGTTATAAGTGATGAAGGAAAAGTTTCCAAGTATGAAAAAGAGAGTGTTTCCAATATAACAAGTAATTACTGATTTTTATAAATAATCATGTGTGATTACAAGTGGAAAAAAATTTATTTCTTTTAATACAAGATGGGAAATACTTCTTTTTCTACTCTTGCTCATGAAAAAATTATTCAAATTGGAATTTTAAGGTGCTACAACCATAAAAAGGATCTCATTCACACTATTTGAGTTTTTTTTCATTAGTTGTACCAAAAGTGAGGGCATTTTATGCAAATCCTTGCAACTTAGCATTGTAAACTTGCACTTTATTTGGTTTCATTTACTATAAGGTATGTTGGATCGATCCGATAAGAATTCTATTTTAACCTAAATATTCAATATTTTATATAATTTTAAGTGATGGTTTTATATAATAAGAATGCAGGGTATAGTAGAAAATTGTGCAAAGATGGGGAGCCAATCTAGGAGAAAAAAGAAATCAACTCACAAACGTCCTCGTTTTGTTGAGGAAGAAAGGAATGCAAAAAGAAGAATAGGGAATAATAACCAATAACAAGAATCACATGAAAACCAGCAAAACATCATGGACACTACTACAGAAGGAGATCAAGATCAAAGATCCAATATTTTGAGCAAGAATTTTCAATCCCAATGTGATACTCCTATGCAAGATCATATCCAAAACTTAGATGTTTTGGGAGGAGAGGAAACATCTAGTCGAAGATCAAGTACATAAATGCAAGATGGAAGATGTGATATTTTTTCTGAGGGAGGAGCATCAAGGAGGAGATCCAATTTACCAAGATATATACCAACGACCCTTCCATCACCTCCTCATAGTTGGATTGATGTTGGAGAGAAGATGGTCGACCTCACTATTCGACAGCATACAAGTAAGATGTACCAAGAATATTTTTCAACCAAATCTTTAGTTTCTCAAACCCAACTTCTCACATGCTTATTGAGAAGAAAGGAGATGAGACTTATACTATGTTTTCTTGTCATTAATCAAGGTGATAAAAATAAGGTCTCAGATACAGTGCTTAATAATATTAGGTCAACATATGACTTAATTGATAGAAAAACACGCACAAAGGACCACAGAGTTGCTCGAACAATTATTATGAATGCAATTATAAGTAAGAAGACATCTAATAAAAGGTTGATCACTGCAACTTCAAAGGCACTTAATATTAGTAGAAGAACATTGACAAGAAGGATTGCTATTAGAGAACAACTCGAAACAATAAACCCTAACCTTAGTTGGGCAATAGTGTGCAGGAGTCCTTGAAATGACAAAGTTTCAAATGAATGTCGCAATATGATAGTTGAATTTTGGAATGAAAATTCCAGAGTTTCATCAAATAGAAGAGATGTCTTGATACACAGATTATCTTGTGGTGTTAGGGAGGAGCACCAAAAACACTTACTAGACATTTCACAAACTGAGTTATTCCACAAGTTCAAGATGCACATCATGATATTGGCATTGGGCAACGAACTTTTGAGGCAATAAATCCTTGGTATATATGTCCCAACAATGTTCGTGACACATGTTGTAGGTACCATGTGGAATTCAACTATTATTATGAAGTTTTTCATAATTATAGGTTACAAATCCAACCTGCAAATGAAGCCCCTCCATTGCATGTCACAGAATTCATCAAGACTTTACTTTGTGAAAGGGGAGAAGGAGAGAGTTTTTATAATATGAAGTGTGTTAAAAAGAAATGTGACAACTGCCTTAATTTAAAGAAATGGAAGGATTGTTCACATGATTATTTAGATGATTTGATTAAAAGGAAGATGTTCAAGTATGTTACATTTTCTTTATCTCATGGAGGTGAATCAAGAAGAATTGACTTGGTTGAAGATGAAATTACAATCAGATAATTCATCAATACATTTAAGACTTGTCAAATTTATAAATATGTCCAACATAGCCACACAGCAAGATGGCAAGACTTACAATTTCGAACTAGTAGAGACACTTTTCCATTTGTTGTTGTATTATCTGTTGTTGACTTTGTAGAGAACTACACCTTTTCTCCACAAATACAAAGCCAATATTACCATTCAGAACAAGTTACAATTTTGGTCCATATATCTTACAGGCATGCAGAGGAACACATAGATGGAAGACAAAGCACACCAGAACAACGAATAGTGATTAAAGAGGTTCATTTTTATGTTAGTGATGATTCAAAGCATGATACACTTTTTGTGCAACACTCTTTCAACATATTTTTTTATTCTCTTATAAAGGATAGAGGTGTCACATTCAAAAAACATTGGGTCTGGTCATATGGTTGTGCAGGGAAATTCAAGTCGGCAAGATCATTTTACTGGTTGTGTTGACTTCATCGTAACATCAAAAGTAGACATACATGGATCTTTTCTGAAAGTGGTCATGGAAAATGAGAACATGATGGAGTTGGAGATTGTATTAAACAAGCCCTTAGGAGATACCAAATGCGGTTTGATGCTAATATGATGCAAGATGCAAAAGGTGTTGTTGATTGGTGTACACACAATTTGTGTCATGGGCTTGATGATAGGAGTGATAAGTTTGTTTCTAGGTTCTTTTGGAATATAACTAATGTTGATCATGAGCATGCTTATTCATGTAAAACTGTACCAGGTACAAGGTCTCTTCATTCTATTAGAATCACAGATCAGACTGATTGGGTTTTACATGTTAGGGATCATTCTTGCTATTGTGCATATTGCATAGGGAATGAATTCAAAGAGACATGTTTAAATGTAGAACAAGGGTTTGTTGAAGAATGGAAACAAACAGTGTTAGAACCTTTAGATCGTGTTGGTCCAACTCAAGTGATCCTTCCAACGGAAGATAAAGATGAGGGCCCCCAATTGTCTCCAAACTATGATATTATTTATGGATTAGTACAAGAAGGTACGCATGCATGTATATATATTTTTAAATAGTTAATTATATGGAATTGATGAGTATATTTAAATTTTACATTGTGACTATATAGCAATTGAATTTAACATGTTTTTTTAAGTTTCAAATATGTATAAATTGTCATACATGTGATGTATTTGTTGTTATAGCACCTGCTGACAATGTTGAAAACATTGTCTATTATTTGTTGCGATGTACTACTATTAAATGCAAATTGCTAGATATCGAAATTGATAGTGATGGCCAAGATTTTGAGACAGGATTTGTTATTCTCAAGGGAAGGTACTTTAATCAAGTGGACAACAATAGGACTAGATATATGTTTGAAGAATATGAGCCACATAATGTGGTTATGCAATACAACCATCATGTAAATGCTACTCATTTTCCATTGTCGTTAATGAAACGACGTGGAAATCGATGCCAAAGATGGAAGTTGGGGCTACATGATCATGAAAGGCTATTGGAGGTCCTTTCATTCAGAGTTGATCCTACTATGTAGAAAGTCTCATGTATGATCAATTTAAGTTGATATATAGTATTTAAATAAAATACAATTTGAGAAGTTTAGTATAATAAAATATTGTGATCTTAATTTTTAATGAAGTTGGTTTTGCACTTTCTTTTTGGTTAAATTCATAAAGTTTATGTAAATTGTGAAATCTCATGTATTCTAAATATAGTTTTATTCCATAAACAATTTTTATTATTCATGTTTTAATTTGAGTGTTAAAGTTTAAGGAGGTATACGTACCCTAACCCCTTTAGAACCTATAACTTCTTAGGAGGAAAAACATGTTCTTAACCAATAGGTCCACTTAGACTATATATAAAAACATGTTCTTAACCATTAGATCCACTCAATGAGACAATTGAGATAGAAAATTTAAATTTATCTAAAATTAATTAAATAAAAAATTATAATTTACTTTTCCTCAAATGAAAATTTAAATTTAATTAAATAAAAAAAAAATTATTATCCATTTAATATACATTGAAAATTGAAATATTTGTGTATGAAAATTTGTCCTTTAAAATATGTACACTAGAAAACACATATACACTCGAAAACACAATTAAGTGTACAAATTTCAAAATAATAATGTATACACCTGTAAAAGAAATGTTCTCAAACAAAAAACACTAAAATTCATTAGATTCAATGCTAGCATCATCGATAGAATGAGTACTATCATCTCTACGTTGAGTATTACCATCAACCGGGTATAAAACTCGTCTAGTAAAAGTTAAACGTTGTCAAAAAAAAATTATTGAATTAACAATTAACATATATTTAGTTATAAATTATTGAAAACTAAAAAAAATATTTTTCAAGGTTTTTGTTACCTGTTGATTATCATTTATGTGTTGATTAGAATTAGGATTAGAGTCAAATGAATCTGAATTATGAGAAAAATTGGAAACTTGTAAATCATATTTACATAAAATACAATTATATTATTGATTAATAAAATGCTCTAAACATAATTAAAAAAATAAAATAATAAAATAATTAATTTTAAATAAATCAATTTTTATATTAAATTTTCAATTCCCTGAGTATTGGCGAGTTGATTATTTATAGGATGAATTTCTTTTTCAATAGCTTCATCCTGGTCATTGTGTTTAGATGATGGTGTTGCACAATTCTGTGGGTCTCCATATGGCGTGGATACCATCTTCAATAATTGGTTTATCGGCATATTTTTTATATATATGTGCATTCAAACAAATTGAATAATTAGTTAGTTTTAGATTTAGATATAGATATAGATATAGGTTTAATAATTTTAAAACATAAATAAATGATTATTTATTTAATATTATATATGTTAAAAAATTTGAATGTATAATTAAAATTAAAATTAAATATATTTAGCTATTTTAATATAAATCTTACCAGTTCAAAATTTGATCGCATTAATGTATTCCACTATTCCAAATCTCTAGTACCTAACATCTTTGGTAAGAGGTAAGGGAATGGGTGTTCCAAATCTTGAGTACCAACATCTCTGGTAAGAGGTAAGGGAATGGGTGGCTGAAGAATTTGATCATCACCTACAGCTAATTCATTATCTTCCATCTCCATAGTATCACATTGAACCATATCTCTATGTGTACGCTCATATGGAACATCATGCTCCGGTATATGATCAACCCGAATGCCATCCTCAAAATGATCTTGATATTTATGTGTAGGTTGTAATCCACTCACCCAAGATTGTACTTGTTGGAAGGACATATGTAAACCTCCACAAATGGCTATATAAGTTGCACGAAGACTCTAAAACATGTCATTGGTGGCATCAAATAAAGCATTTGGACCACAAGGATATTTTGATGGACCACAAGGATGTCTCGATGAAGATGGATAATCATATATATCTTGTAATAATGGTGGGTGAGAAGGACCACAAGACAATGGTGGATGAATATTCTCAAAACAAGATTTTGGACCATGTTGTCTAAAAGAATCTTCCTGGTTACTATTAGGAATAATGGGATGATTTGTAATAAAATCATTTAGTTTATGTATGGTAACTAGAATGTGCTTAGAAACTCCCTCACAAATGGATCTAATCACTGTACCTACTTCAACATGTGCAACCTCAACATATGTATGTGGAGTATCACCACATAATGCTCCAAGGTTTGCAAGTGCACCAGGTCTACGACAAAACTATGGGTGATCTCTTAGGCAACCTAAACCCTGACAACCATGGGATGGAGTGCTAGTATAGTCCATTGAAACTCCAAAATGAAATTCCATATGCAACATTAAAGAAAAATACATTGGAATCTCATCATTATTTGGAAGTTGACCCTGGGCACAAATAAACCTAGGGTAAATAGCAGCAGCAATTTGGGGATGTACACACCTAGTAACTCTATATCCTTTAATCCTAGCTTTAAAAGAATAATAAGGGAAATCCTCCCACACATTCTCTAGTCCAAAATTGTGTATCGCCACATATGCTCTCTCTCATGGCCTTAGTGATGAGTTCGAACATCCTAGGCTGATCTAGATCAAAGTTTTTTATGCATTGTAGAAGTGATTGCAAACTATTATGCATATGGATTATGTTTTCATAATTGTCTTCAGAGGGGAGTATGTTTCTAAGCGTTTGAGGCAATCTATTTAATTGGTGTTGAAGGTATGCCCAATGTTGAATGGGGTTATAATCCTCCATTTGCAATTTTGAATCTATAAAACAAAAAATAAAAAAATAATATTTATATTAAAATAATAATTTAATAAATAAATTAATATTGATTGCTTTGTTTTTGTTGTCCAATATTATTTCTCTATTTAAAACATGAAAAACACATGCTCTTAAATAAATTGCTCAAAGCCATTCAACCTTTAATGCATGTGGATTTCATAACTGTTTAAGAAATATATTCAAACTTCAATTTAAAATGGAAATATAAAAATAATTTTAAATATCTGATTTTGAATTTCATAGATTAGATTTTTATGGGAGCATTAGAATTAATCAATCCATTTTTAACATGGATATTAGTTAATAAAATTTAAAAAATTAAAATTATTGTTTTAAATGCATTAATTTATATTAATAAATGTTTTCTTAAAAAATAACAATCTCTTAATAATTTCAAGTTATAAGCTATATATCATACTACAAATTAATTGTTTATTCAAGTTATAAGCTATATATATCTTACATACACATTACTTATTTATTAAAATAAAATATTCATATATTTAAAGTAACAATTTATCAAAAAAAATAAATAAATTATATTTATAAATTCAAGATATTATTTAATAATAATAGACATGAAACTATTTTTATTATTTTTATTTGAGAAAAATTATATAATTTAAAATTATAAATACAAATTTATCATAAAAAAATATAAAAAATATAGCATAAATTTTAACTTTTATAAACTTATCATATATTTTTTATTCTTTAAAATGTAAATCTCAATAATCTTAAATTTTATTTCAATAATTAATAATTATTGTTAATTTTTTTAATAATAATAATAAACATTTATTAAATTAAAAAACAATTTCCCATAACGTTCATCTAAATTATAATAAAAACAATTTCCCCATTATTATTGAAAAACAAAAATCCTACTGCTGCAATCAGAAAATAAAACTCGTGCATTAATATACCCATGCAATGATTAATGATCTGGCCACATCTCTCTACGGTCAGAAGTCAAGCAGGTCCTTTTTGGCTTTGGTAAGGTCATACCTCTCGTAAATAGAAACCGTTATGGATGGACTGCCTTGATACAACTACTATAGGCCATGTATGTTTAGCCTTAGCTTCCTCCTGGCCGAAATTAAATTTAAGAGGCCACACATTTAACATTTGTCAAGATTTTTTCATTCTAAAATGAAAATTGAAAGAAGAGGTTAAACAACAAATTCAAAGATTTTTTTATTCTAAAATGAAGACTCCCAAGAGTTGTGTCCTCCCTTTCAGACTTTCGNAAAATTATATTTATAAATTCAAGATATTATTTAATAATAATAGACATGAAACTATTTTTATTATTTTTATTTGAGAAAAATTATATAATTTAAAATTATAAATACAAATTTATCATAAAAAAATGATATTATTTAATAATAATAGACATGAAACTATTTTTATTATTTTTATTTGAGAAAAATTATATAATTTAAAATTATAAATACAAATTTATCATAAAAAAATATAAAAAATATAGCATAAATTTTAATTTTTATAAACTTATCATATATTTTTTATTCTTTAAAATGTAAATCTCAATAATCTTAAATTTTATTTCAATAATTAATAATTATTGTTAATTTTAATAATAATAATAATAAATATTTATTAAATTAAAAAACAATTTCCCCATTATTATTGAAAAACAAAAATCCTACTGCTGCAATCAGAAAATAAAACTCGTGCATTAATATACCCATGCAATGATTAATGATCTGGCCGCATCTCTCTACGGTCAGAAGTCAATCAGGTACTTTTTGGCTTTGGTAAGGTCATACTGCTCGTAAATAGAAACCGCTATGGATGGACTGCCTTGATACAACTTCTATAGGCCATGTATGTTTGGCCTTAGCTTCCTCCTGGCCGAAATTAAATTTAAGAGGCCACACATTTAACATTTGTCAAGATTTTTTCATTCTAAAATGAAAATTGAAAGAAGAGGGTAAACAACAAATTTAAAGATTTTTTTATTCTAAAATGAAGACTCCGAAAAGTTGTGTCCTCCCTTTCAGACTTTCGTCCTGGTTTATTTAGTATTGTTTTGTCTTTTTGGCCTCAGCTGCACAAACCCCAAACCCGTGTTTGCTATATTCCTCGTTTCTCTCCTCCCACTCAATTACCCACCCAATGCAGATGCATTATCACCCTGCAAAGCAATTTTGAAGAACCTTCGAGCAATGCTTTCATATTTGGAACATCACAACGGCTGCAAATTTTGAAGAACCTTTGAGCAATGATTTCATATTTGGAACATCCACAACGGCGTATCAGCAATTTGGCCTGAATCTCTACAGAAAATTAAACAGTTTCGTTGAAATTTGTCCGCCCTCTGTGTATTATTCTTTGAGCTTCTACAACGAGGACCTTCACAGTGCCACAGAAAATTAAACAGTTTCGTTGAAAGTTGTTCGCCCTCTGTGGATTATTCTCCGAGCTTCTACAACGATGACCTTCACAGTTCCATTGCTTATTTCAATCAATCCAAGCATTGGACTTGAATTTTTGACTATCATCCACCTGCATTCAACTTGGTTCAGCTCATAAAAAGTGAAAGAAAGTTCGATTCAGACTGAAAGATTGGATTGTACGAGAAAGTTCGATTCAGACTGAAAGATTGGATTGTACGATGGAATTCATATTCACCCAAACTTTTAGTGTGTACATTATATATTCAATTCATACGCATGGAATGTTCGATCGAATTCATGTTCGCCCGAACTTGTGGTGTATACCATATATATTCAATATATGTTCGCCCGAATTTGTGGTGCATACAGATTTCCATGTTCGATCGAATTCATGTTCGCCCGAATTTGTGTATACCATATATATTCAATATATGTTCACCCGAATTTGTGGTGCATACAGATTTCCATGTTCGATCGAATTCATGTTCGCCCGAACTTGTGTATACCATATATATTCAATATATGTTTACCCGAATTTGTGGTGTGTACAGATTCACACGAACATCTTTATTGGTGAGAACATACTTCTGCCTGAATTCCCAACCCTACGTGTAACTTGTTGTTTTCTGGTTTGGTAAATTGATTAATAGGTTTATTTGAAAGTTTTCTTATGTTTTTTTTTATTTCAACTCTTTTTCTTTTTTGCCCTATAGTGAGGCACATTAGCATGCTTTTACCCTCTCCCTATGTCCTATTGGCCTTTTTTTTCCTTTTCTATGATTGTGAATGCTTTGTGTTTCCTTCCAAGGGAAAACCTTCAACATTGTTATTGTCAATTTCCAGTGAAAGCATCTCAATTTGATCACTAGAGGAACCTATTTCATCATCTATTATATGAATATTAGATGCATTCCTAGAAGAGTTAACATATCTTTGACTTTCACTAATGGGTTGGTCAAAAGAGCTTGAATCATGAAGAGAATCTGGGTTCTTGGATTGAGGCTTTTGAAAGTATGAAAATGCATCCTTCTGTTTTGATGTTTTCTTTACACAATCATTGTTTGACATTTCAGTGAAATTTTCACAATTAAATTTTCAAATAGATCTAGAAACCAAAAGTGAAACATGCATGAGAAAAATAATATAAAATTTGTCATACATTTGGAAAGTCAACACAAATGCAAGAGATATATCAATTTTAAGAACTCAATTCTTCTCAACAAGTTACAAAACCAACAATACTTATCTAAAAATAAATCAATCACTTCAACATACAACGAGTCATTTTCATCTTGCATATTATTATGGGCTCAAAATAATGCCACATCAATAAAATATTATTTTTAAAAACTGTTTTTCCTGTGATAGGTTGGTTTTAGGTTGATAATATGTTTTTTTCTAGAAGTGTGTTCCATGACTCATGAAAAACTATATGGCTACATCCAGTCTTAGATACAATCATACAAAGGTAGATTGGAAGGTCCTTTTTGTCAAACAATTTGCATGTCGATTTTACCACATGTTTTTTCTTTCCAGATTGGGTTTATCCGAAATACTTAATGTATTGCACTGTTATAGAGTACTATGGTCCTTTATTTTTTACTGGGAGCTTTGTATGTCATATGATATGAGTGATGAGATGTTTCTATTTATGCCATGTTTAAATTTTTCCTGCTATGCTATGTCAAACAATGATGATGATTTGTAAATTCACCTACAAATAATAGCTATAGAGTACATTCACCTACAAACACATATTACTAATAATATGAACAACAAACTTTATATGAAAACAGTAAACTAGACACATGCAAGAAGTCTGAAGCATCCTCAAACCCTAATCCTTTTGCCTAATCAAATGGATAATAGTTCATGAGTTAATGCATCCCAATTTAAGATTTGTTTTGGCGTGAATGCATGTACACTCCTCCTTAACTTTGCACCCTCACTCAGCATATCATGCTTTGACACTAACTACCTAGCCTCTAGGTATTGGAGCCCTTCTCTAATAATAGATCATGCATTTGCGTAACAAAATAGAACTGAAATATGGAATGATAGAAAACTTAACTAAATTGGAAATTACTAAATCTAGAACAACAATGAATCTGGAACAACATGAATCTGGAACAACAGTGAGAGTAGATTTAGTAAGGTTGGTTTTGGACATGGGTTCTTATTTGTTTGGTCATAATTAGGTTGAAATAGTAATATATGGTGGGTTAGGAAAAACATGAAGTGGAATGTGGAAAATTTTGGTTAATTGATTTTCATGGCGAAAAATGGCCATATGGATAACTATCTTTCATTATTTTTCTCTTATTAGCATACTACATAGTAAGCAATGCATTGTACAATATGATAAACACGATGAGACTTGAGGAAATGTTTGTATAAAATTATAATACTAACAACGTATAATATTGTATAAGGATGCATATGAAGTGTTTGTAGAAATGTATGCATAGATTTTTCATTCTTTCTCAATGTTCAACAAAAAATAACTCTAGGCATGCTGCATTTATCTAAAACTATGTTTATCTCTATCGGTGACATGGTCTTGATACTACAATATCCACAAAAGTAGAGGCATGCATTTGAATGGAATTTTCTCTATTAAAATGGATTTAGGAATGTGAAATTGTAGCTTTGTGGGAAGAATTGCATTGTTTATTCTTTGGATTATATTCTTGCTTGGAAATCTAGTATGATTGGTGGGACTTGGGTGCTCTGCCACTTGTTCATGGAAACACACACTCATAGGTATTTGGGAAACATGGTGTTGAAACACCATGTTTCAACACCATCTTGTAAGTTGTGAGAATGATTTAAAAACACCCAGGTAATTCATCCAAACTGTGGGTAAGCTCAAAAAATTAAACACAGTCAACAAAACTATTGATCTACTCCAATCACTAACCAAAAAATTGAACAATCAATCGTCATGACCTGAAGCCTCTGCTATCCTAAAAGGCCGAGGCTGGGTGGACTCTATCACTGATTAGAATGACACTTGTGCATGGAAACACACAAAATTGAGCATTGGGAAATAGGGTGTTGAAACATCGAGTTTCAACACCATCTTGTGAAAATGATTTTAAAATGCCTATGTAATTTATCCAAACTATATTCTGTGGGTAAGCTCAAAAACTTAAAGACGGAACTATTGATCTACTCCAATCACTAACCCAAGAAATCATTTGTCATGACTTGAAGTCTCTACTATCCTGGAGGTTGGGTGGGCTCTATCACTGATCAGGATGACACTTGTGTGTGGAAACACACAATAAATGAGCATTGGGAAAACAATGTTGAAACAGCATGTCGAAACACCATGCTGAAACACCGTGTTTTAGCACCATCTTGTGAGAATGATTTTAAAATAACCAGGTAATTTATCCAAATTGTATTCTTTGGGTAAGCTCAAAAACTTAAACATAGAACTATTGATCTACTCCAATCAATAACCCAAGAAATCACTCTTCATGACATGAAGCCTCTGCTATCCTAGATGTTGGATGGGATCTATCAGTGATTAGGATGACATTTGTGTGACGTGCGTGGAAACAAACAAGAAATGAGCATTCGGAAACACATTGTTGAAACATCGTCTTTTAGCACCATCTTGTGAGAATGATTTAAAAACACCCAGGTAATTTATCCAAATTGTGGGTAAGCTAAAAAAATTAAACATGTTACACATAACTACTGATCTACTCCAATCACTAACCTAAAAAATCACTCGTGATGACCTGAATCCTATGCTATCCTAGAGGCTGGGTGGGATCTATCACTGATTAGGATAATCCCTACTAGCATATGCACTTAATAAATTCCCAGAACAACTCTGCTACTAGCGGAGCAGAGAACCATGAGCCCATAAATGATAAGATATTAATATTATCCATGAACGACCGTGAGAAATTTAAAAAATTGCATAGAGGGCTCAAAAGACACTTATGACTTACCCGATATCAAGGTGCTACAGGGGCCAGGTTGGAAACCAAAAATGTTGACATGGAGCGACCAGGAATATGGAAAGAACTCGACGATTTCTCCTCCTGTAATTTGCAAATTTTGACAATAGAATTTCGAGTTGGAACTTGGCCTTTGAAGATTTCAACCTAAGCATCGCTTAATATTTCAAGGTGAAACACTTGGATCTATTAATAATGTGAATCACCATCAAATTAGGGAAATTGTTTTCGAAACCCACAACCGAATTCATGTAAAAACTCCAAATCGGTGGGAGAAAGAACCCAAAGGCTAATGGCCATTCCCAAATCGAGGTGAATCATGGTCCTTGGTACTGTGAAAAATCTAAAATTGTTCGAAAAAAACCTAGAATATCAATGGATACTCCCAGAAATTGGGCGACAAGGAGGATGGCCTCCATTTTTTCAAGGTTAAAATGTAATTAATATTTAAATTTTGATCGCCATTTTAGGGCTAAATTTAAAATTAATATAGTTTTTAAAAAAAAGGGGGCGCGAATTGGGATTAATATGTTTTTTTTAATATATAAAATTATCGTTGTCAAAATTTGAAGGGGCTAGATTTTTCCCATGGGGAAAATTTCTCCCCTGAATTTTCTATGAAGCCAGAGTTCAGAGGGAGTCAACCCTCAGGATACAATATGGAGGAGAAGCCTCCCAGGATAGCTCATTAGAGATCAGATTTTAGAATATTCAGAGGGAGTAGACGGCTCCAAATATTGTACATACTCAGAGGGAATCATGTTTCAGAGGGAGAATGGTACTTCAGGGTTGATGGATACTTGATGATCTAGGTTTTAACCAAGAATGTACAGACTCACAGTGAGCCTCAAATCAAAGAGATTTAGTTGACTTAGAGGAAGAGTTGTTCATTCATAAGGATTTCCCCCTAATATTCAGGTGGGAGAGAGACATTTTACAGGGCTTATAGATAGGTGTCATTATTTGAGGAGGATTTGAGGATATGTGGTATTTCTACAGTGACAGAGGAGGAATCCACTCAATAGGAATAGGTATGGATCTTGGCTCAGTCATAGAGGGAGTATACAGTGAGGTATACTAGACAACATGACTTACTCTAGTGACAGAGGGAGTTGGCCTCACAGTTTGAGATCAGGATTCTATCCATATGTATTATTGGGATTATAGGTATTATGAGATTAGATGAGATATTCCTCATTCAAGGGATACTGATGAGATTCGATATGATCGATTGCAAGTCTATGACTACACCTATGATGACACATATAAATGAGTTGAGTGATTATACTTCATATTCAGATTAGGTGGATCCCAYAATGTACAGGGAGTTGATTGGATCCTTGAGGTAGTTGGTTAATGCCAGGCCAGATATTTTCTTTGCAGTGAGCACCCTGAGCTACTATTTGGTTGAATCCAAGGTATTTCCTATGGGTGGMAACAAAGCATAGTACAGTTGGATATGATTTTCCTCAGGTGATGAAGTGAGGATGCATAGATATACAGATTCCAATTGAGTAGGGAGTGCACTAGACAAATTGAGCACGTTAGGGTGTTGCTTCATCTTGGAATCGGTTATGACTTTCAATATAATATGGAAGAAATATTTTGCATCACTCAGTATAGTAGAGACAATGTATGTCACGTCCAGTGCCACAAGTCGTGAAGTGGTGCAAATTCAGAAGATTCTTGTGCGACTACATCCGAGACATGGTATATAAGGGAGAAGTCAAGCTCCAGTACTTATCCACATATGATAAAATTGTAGATATCCTCCTAGAGTGTCCATATTGATTTGGTTGAGGAGGATGATACACAGGATTAGCCATGCTTATTTGGCTAGTGATGAGGATTGATGTTTCATCATCGGGAAAACATTCCCCTAGATTGGTCATGCACGGGGCTATGCTAGTGTTGATATGACCAAGGGGAGAATGAATCATTCACTCAATGGGATTTTCTAGTGTTGAACTCCTCATGTATGTTGATAACATAGGGAATACGTTCTCCTAGATTGGTCATGCACGGGGTTATGCTAGTGTTGATATGACCAAGAGAGAATGATTCATTCACTCAAGGGGCTCTGCTAGTGGTGAATGGCACAGATATGTTGATGTTCTCCAGATTCGAGTAGACATTCTTCCTATATTGGTCATGCATGGGGATATTCTAGTGTTTATATGACTAAAGGAGAATGATTCAATCATCCACAGGGATTTTCCAGTGATGTGTGGCCCAGATAAGAATCAAGAAGAAATTATCCCAGATTGGTCATGCACATGGCTATGCTAGTGCTGATATGACCAAGGGTAATGATTCATTCACTCATGGGGATATGATAGTGGTGAATGGACTAGGTTTATTCCTTCTCCTTTCAAGGAGTGGATGGACTCAAGATGTTATCAGATGCATATTCTGGGATGGAATGCATGTGCGGAGATGAGACATAAACATGGATCATGAAGACAACCTTTCTATGACAGAAGAAATCCAAGTATGGAGAATGTCTCCCTCATTGAGAGGGAGTGTTGGATATTTGCAACTTTGGGTAGTCATTCTCCACAAGAGAATACAATAAGACCCATCTACACCATTACAGAATCTCTAGGAAGAAGTTGAAGACCCAGGAAGAGAAGTTGGCCTCACAGGAAAAACAATAAAGCAATTGGAGACCTAGAAATAAAAATTCATATTGATATTGGCGCTCACATTAGTATAAATAAAAGACTAGATCATTTCATTTGGATAGTTAGACATCTCCTTCTACAGTGCGCACAAGGAAGTTGCAGCTACAGTTTTAGGAGTTTCGCTATTTTTTGGTTACTAGTTATCTTGGAGAGTGTGCCACACTTGGAGAAGATCTTGTTTGGTTATTCTTGGTCATATTATTGAGGATATAGGTATTGGTGATGCTATCATTGGGGAGGATATTCTCTATAATGTATTTTATCTATTGACGGTGATGTATTGGTAATATCTTGGATTGAATTCTTTTAAAGAAAAGGTTGATGGGTTTTCTCGCAATTTTTCGGTTTCTCGGGATAAACTCTTGTGTTCTTGTGTCTACTGTGCATGGTTAACATTTATAGATATTGTTATTTTCATTGCATTGTTATAGTTGAGATTTCCAGTGTATAGTTATTCTATGATAACTATTGTATGAAAGTGAATCTTGTTATTAATCAAAGAAAATAACTATCAAGAGTTGATAATCATATTAAACATTATCATAGATAGTTGAAAATGTTACAAAACTATTACGTGAATATGAAAACTTATTCCCTGTTAGGCTCTAATCTACTGATGTAAATTAGAGTGCAAATGATTGTCAATCCGGTGTTTGTAAGACTTAGAGGTACATCCAAAATATATGGATTTAGAGATAACTTTTATTCTTTCAATGGGAATAAACCAAAACCTATTCTAAGAGATGAATATGGAGGAGGTGCTAAGCTTCTGTTCAGAAGTCCTTTTCATAGATCTCATGACAGTGATCGACAATTGTTTCCTAAAGGGCATTTGATCAACAGTAAACATTCAAAGAGACATTCAAAAACTAGCTCAGAGGCTTATCAATGCTAGAAAGACAAAACTCTTATTCAAGAGATGCATTCATTGTTTTCTTTCATTCATTAGCAATATTCACCAATTCTTGTTAAATAAAAAGTATTGAAAGCGTAAATAACTCAAAAAGAATTCATGATCATCCTAATGCTTGAAAGCAAACCACACATTGAATTCTTATTCAAGAAATCATTCACAACATGAGTAAGGCTTTGAAACATTAAGAATATTACTTAACTATGGAATTCATCTAACTAAAGAAAAAATATGAATAACTCATCTACAACAAGATATGATCTAAAACATGTATCAAAGATTACTTGAAAAGAACATAAAGGAAGAGTGTACTAGTTTGGCAAAGCGGACCCTCCAATGCTTCACTTGAACACTTGAGTCGTCTCAAATAAGAAGGAACTTCCAGCAGCATTCACATCATCATATCATAGACATTATCAAGAAAAAAATGCAAAACTGATCTCAAGATTGCAAATTCAAAGTTTCTTCATTCATATCAAGGGTGTCATACTAGTTTATGTCTTAGAGTATTTATACATGAGTTTTGAAACTAATAATGCTAATAAATCTCCTAAAGATCATGATCAGATCCATAAAATATGCTAGGAAGGTCGAATACCCCCTTCAAATCCATAAAATATGAACAAATCCCAAGAAAATCTAAAACTGTCCATGATTTTATGCTAAAAAAGGGTATTTTCTACTAAAGTGGCCATGTTTGACCACCGTTGACCAGACACCTGGAAATCTCGGATCTCGAAGCTGATAGGTAATCATCCATCCTTGTACATCAAGGATCATGACCCAAGTCTTAGATTTTGCCCAGTTGTCCTGCAAGTACACGAACCTAGGAGCAATTACGGGATTTAGTCAAATCTTGTAATTTCTGATAAATTTTTAATTTTAATGCCAAAAATTCGAAAATTCAATTCTTAAGCTAAAGAATGATAAATGTACCTTGCATAAGTTGTTTTTATGGAAAATATGAAATGATATGGAGGCAAAATGGATGGTTTTGGAGGCAAAAGCATAGTTTATAGAGTGAAAAGAAGCATAAAAATGTACTCAACATCTCCCCCAAGAGGAAGACTTTTCATGTCCTCATGCACAAAAACAAAATGTTCTTGAACCTCTGTTAATGATCTTCTACCACCTCTGCTACCTGCAATAATGTATCCACATTAACCTGAGCTGTATGAAGAGATTTCATTCTTTGATATTTTTCTTTATATGCCTTCTTCTGTTAAAACCATTTATAGGCCTGTTTGGAGATTAATTTGTTTTTCTTTTGAAGCTTCTTATTCTTTTTCTTCAAGGTTTCATTCTCTTCCTATGTTTTATGGCTTTGAGTCCTTAACATTTTATTCTATGTTTTTATGTACCTTTCCAGGACTTCAATTTCCTTGATCTTTCTCTTCATCTTCCTTATTTTCTTACTTTTCTTATCAAGTTCTGATGTGGACCCACCAGCTACTTCTTCTATTTGTTCTACTGTCTGTGGAGTTTTAATTTCATCTTTCATATCTTTAATTAATTGTTCCACATCTTTTCTCATTTGCTCATATGTGGAAGTTTCTTGTCCTTCAAAATCATCATTTTTCAATGATTGTGCCTCCAGAGTCTGAATATGTGCAAACTGTGCTTGTTGTGCTTCATCATCACTTTCTTGTATTTTTCCTTTTTGAACTTGTTGGCGTTTTCTTGATTTCCTTTCATATGTGGTGAAAATCTTGTCTTTTTCCTCAAATTATTTCTCCCTTTTCACCATGCTTCTTGTTCTTCTCCTCCCCATAGGCTGTTTTGAGCTTGTTGCCTTGGGGTTTTGTATTTCTTCCTAATCATCGGACACAACCAAGATTTGTTCCTCTTTTTCTTCCTCTTCCATTATTTCAAAACCATTTCCAATGATAAACTGCTACCAAGTCAAGTTCTGCTTCTGTAGCTCATGTATGATGATCATTTTAATGAAGCCACAATGATATAGACTCTTTTTTGTATTCCTCCCTTGTTTTTGGACAGCCTTAGACATCTTAGAAGGGCTTTGCAGTAGAAAGTAGGGCATGTTAATTTCACAGTCACCTTTTAAATGTTGTAGCAGCTTGATGTGATATAGGTAGATAATGCTAAATCTTCCTTCACAAGTTATAAACTTCTGTATGAGATAGGCTAATTCATCCCAAGGATGAATCAACCAACTCCTTGGGATTCATTTTTCTTCCAATTGACTGCTGCCACCCTAGATCTAGAAATAAAAGATGCCCATGATTTATCTTTAAAATGCATAGTTTTGAAATATCTTTCTCCTGTTTGAGAAAGTCCAGTGACATGTGCAATTATATCTTCAAAGATTCTAATAGTAAGGTTTCCAATAGTAGCCCTTTCCCCATCAAATGAATGAGCAAATTCTAAGGCAACTTCCTCATAATATCCATCAAACTTCTCAAAGAAAGATATCCATTGTTTTTGCTCAAGAATTTGTATACAATCCTTATGAATTTCTTATGTATCAAGCTTCTCTAGTTCATACCTAGACACCATTCTTTCAATTTTTAAGAGCAAGACCCTAAAATATTCACTGTTTATACAAAAAGGAGGTTTATCCTTGTCAAAATTTTCAACCCTGCATATTCTTCGACCAAAATTTTTTAACTTGCAGACTCTGTTTAAATTCAATTCTGTGAATGGTCTTCAATAAGAATTTTCTATTCAAAAACAAAGAAAATCTCATATTTTTTTTGAATTTCTAAACTACTCTCTGTTCTCAATCATAAAAATTTTGATGCAAGGGCATACCTGGTAATTCAATAAAACTCTCATGCTTTCTTGTTGAAACCTAGCTCAGTTTTCCTTCTTACAATCAACCTCAGCTAGAACTAAATTGTTTCTGTTCTCAAAATGTACCTGAGGAAGTCGAATTTTGCACTTAGATTTAACAATTATTTGAATTCGAACTTACCTTTCACTGACCGACTCCTTCTTGAACACGTTCTCTTGCCTTTGCTCACCATGCATCTCCTTCAACTTCTACGTTTTCTTCCACAGGGCGAGAATGTTGTATGTTGACAGTGAAATTGTCAACATACAATTCGTTATTTATCAGAGATTTCAGGATAGGAAGGCGTAGGAGGGAACAATTTGCTAGAATGTAGGGATTCTTTGTTTGGAATGGTGCTGGCGTGTTTGAAACATAGCTTAATACATGCATTTAGAGTATGGAGGTAAAATATACACAGGAATGTGTCGACGTTTCGATTCTGGGGAGCGTCCAGGTGAGACAACAACATATGGAAAATAGTCTAAGCCACAACGCTTTTAGGAAGAGAGAAAAAGACATTGTGAGGGAAACTTTACAATTTTTTTTTTTTAAATGCATTTGTACAACCTTTAGGTTGATCGATCATAGCTAAAGGTGCTTCTATTCTTTCATTAAACTTTACGAAATTCCACTCTTTCCTTGTAATCATCATAGAAAATGGTTTTTTTCTAAGAAAATGTGTTCATTTGACTTATAACTCCCTTAATTCGTTTCCTTTGAGTAACCATCCCCTTTGTCATGCTAAAAGCCTTCTTCTTATGACCCCTTCCTTAATGTGTATGCAAACAACCTTTCATTTATGCAAACAACAATTCAGTATGTGTGTATGCAACTTATGTCTTCATAAAACAAAGCATTTACAGCTCAAAAACAATGTGTTTGAATTTGAAAACCTGATCCTTCCTTATAACTCCCTTGGAGACCAAAATTGGTTCCTTTGAGTACCATTTTTTATGATTTTGAGGGTATATGAAAATGGAGTGATGAAAAGATGATGTAGGGGAAGGGAAAGATAGGATTTTTATCATTGCTTTAGCTTATGAAGAATTTTCCAAATTTTTAAAGAATTAAAAAGAAAAATGTATACTAACTTGTTTGCTCATTGTGTTTGCCTGATTGAAGCTGGCTAGAATGTTGTTGTAAGTCTTCAATTTTGATAAAGTTCCTCTTGTATTTCTTTTTCTTAGTATCCTCCTCAGGTCCTGCTGAATGAAGTTGATATTCTTCTTAGGTCCCTCTGCTAGATGAAGTTGATATTTTTATCAGGTCCCTCTGCTGGATGAAGTTGATACTTTTCTCAGGTCCCTCTGCTGGATGAAGTTGATATTTTTCTCAGGTCCCTCTGTTGGATGACGTTCTTTTTGAAATGCATGTTGTCATTTGTAGAAGGCTTGAGAGGTCTTCAAAAATTTATACCTTATCCCCCTCATCCTTATTTATTGACTTGTCCTCAAGTCTTAGAGATAAAATTTTGCAAAAACTTTTGAAGCTGTAAATGAAACTAGAAGGTAATAATAAAAATGTTTTTTTTTTTTTTTTTAGAATTTTGATTGGCCAATTTTACTTGGTTTTCCAATGAAAATTCGAGTTTATATTGTGCCAGTTGCTTGGATTTTCACAACTAAACTCCCTTTTTTTTTGTTCCTTTTTTTTTCTCTTTTTTTCTTTTTATATATATATATATATTTTATATATTTTTAAGTTTTTTTTAAGAAGAATGTGAAGGAGATACATGATTCTATTTGTCCAACACTTCCATCTCATTCTATTGGGATATTTGCTGCAGAAAGTCTTCCTTGTTTACGGGCTTATTGTAGAGCTTTAGCCTATGTCCATTGACTATGAATGAGCTTGCCTCATCATCTATTGTTTGTAGTTTCACTGAGCCATTGTCATATACCTCTACAATCTCATATGGACCAAGCCAATGAGTTGTAAATTTAGCTTTGAAATTTTTGAATTTTGAATCAAATAACAAAGCCCAGTCTCCTACTTTGAACTGTTTCTTCTTGATGTATTTATCATGCCAATGTGCCCTTTGTTGCTGTATCAAAATGTTGTGCTTAATTGCTGCTTGTCTCATCTCATCCAATTGATTTAATTGCGTGATCCTCTTTTTTTGTGCTTCGGAAAGATCTATCCCTAAATCAGCTGCTAGTTTAAAAGTATGAAGTTGAAATTCTATAGGTAACAAAACTTGCTTACCATAGACCAGCTGATAAGGAGTGAACCCAATACTGTCTTTCCAGGTGATTCTGTATGCCCATAATGTTTCTTGAAGCTTGTCTGACCAATATTTTCTATGTATTTGGACTGTCTTGGTCATGATAGCTTCCAAAGTTTTGATAGTAGATTCCACCTGTCCATTTGCTTGTGGATGATAGGGTGTAGATTTCCGATGCTTGATCTGATATTTGTTTGCTAAGTCTTTCACCATTTTAGAAGTAAACTGTGCTCCTTGGTCTGTTACAATCTCTCAGGGTACTCCAAATCTGACAAATATTTCTTCAAAGAGAAAGTTGACCACTGACTGTTCTATGGCTCTCACTAATGCTTTGGCTTCCACCCACTTTGTAACATAATCAGTACATACTAAGATGTACTGTTTCCCTTTTGATGGTGGATTTATTGGACCAATGAAATCAAAAGCCCATTTTTCAAATGGCTCAATGTGAACTTGTGGTTTGAGGGGCATCTCATCAATTGTAAGTGGCTTTCCCATCCTTTGGAAGCTATCACAACTTCGAACATATTTCTTGGAATCTTTGAAGATAGATGGCCAATAATACCCTAAATTGAGTATTTTGTATGCTGTCCTCTTATCTGCAAAATGACCACCACAAGGTTCATCATGGCAAGCTTTTAATATTTCTAAAATATCATCTTGTCTTACACATCTTCTAATTATGAGATCATATCCTGTATAAAAGAGATCTCCATCAATCCATGTGTATCTAGCACTTTGTTTAATTATCTTTTTCTTTTCTTTGGATATGAAAGAAGGAGGTAACATCCCTGATGATAAATAATTGGCTATATCAGCATACCATGGAGTTATAACTGAAATGGAAAATAGGTGCTCATCAGGAAAATTATATGAGACAGGAACAATCTCACCAGAGGTTTTTAATCGAGATAGGAAATCARCCACTTGATTTTCCTTTCCAGGTCTATTCAAGACTGTAATGTTGAATTCCTGCATCAATAACAACCATCTTGTTATCCTGCCATTAGTAATAGGTTTGTTCATGAGATATTTTATGGAAGAATGATCTGTATGGATAAAGACTTCATAACCAGTGATGTAGTGATGAAATTTATTCACAGTATGTACTACTGCCAACATTTCTTTCTCTGTGACTATGTAATTCAACTCTGCAGGGGTTAAAAAAATGAAGTAAATAGCATAAGTCATAAGATTTTCCTTTTGACCCAATGATGCCCCTATTGCAATATCTGATGCATCTGTAGAGATGTGATATGGAAAATCCCAATTAGGCCCTCTTAAGATAGGTGTTGTTGATAGCTTGTCTTTGAGCTTCTGAAAGGCAGTTTGACAATTAGTATTCCAATGAAAATGTACATCTTTTACAAGTAATTTGAATAATGGTAAAGCTATTTTACTAAAATTTTCAATGGATCTTCAGTAATAGCCTGCATATCCAAGGAAACTTCTCACATCCTTTTGGCTGATTGGTTCCGGTAGGTTCACAATGATTTGTATTTTTGCAGGAACCACTGTAATTCTTGATGATGAAATATGATGACCCAATACTACTCCTTTAGTTAACATCATAGAACATTTTTCATTGCTAAGAGACAAATTTGTTTCTATGCATCGTATTAGGATTTTTTCCAAAATTTTCAAGGATTTATCAAAAGAATCACCATGCGCAGAGAAATCATCCATGTATACCTCTATGCATTCATGTACTAAATCAACAAAAATGGCCAGGACTGCTCTTTGAAAAGTAGCTGGAGCGTTACATAAACCAAAAGGTAATACCTTATAAGAATAGGTACCCCAAGGGCATGTAAAAGTAGTTTTGTCCTGATCCTCTAATGCTATATTGATTTGGTTATAGCCACTAAATCCATCTAGGAAGGAAAAATATTTTTTTTCCAACTAGTGAATCTAAGACTTGATCTATGAATGGTAATGGAAAATGATCTCTAAGTTTTTCTTTGTTCAATTCTCTATAGTCTACACAGATTCTCCATTTTCCATTTTTCTTAGGTACAACAACTAATGGAGAAACCCATTGACTGTCAGAGATAGGGTAGATGAATCCTACCTTTAATAATTTTTGTAATTCTTCTTTGACTACCTCTTTCAATATTTGATTCATGCTTCGTTGTGGTTGTCTGAGAGGTCTTCTGTTATCATCTGTGTAGATATGATGAGTGCATGTTTCGGGATGAATCCCCTGCAAATCAATATATTCCCAAGCAAATGATTTATGATATTTCTTCAATAATGCAATCAATTTTTCTTCCTGAGATGGTTCAAATTTTGTGTCAGTATTCAAATATTTCCCAGGACTAATTTCAATTATCTTGCTTTGATTATTTTCCATGGAGATAACTAGGAAAATGTTATTAAATGCCGAATCTAAAGAATGAATTGTGCAATTTTCTTGAAAGGTCTGTCCTAAGATCTCATCTGCAACAATGTATTGTGTGTCTCTTAATTCTTCCGAGATATCTGGTTCATAAATGAAATAGTCTAACAGATCTTCATTATTTTCCTCCCTAAAATCAAAGGCTTGATTAATACTTAAGATAGGTTGAATTACTTCTTCTTGTTGTTGCTTTGTTTCATCAAGCCAAGGTAATTGATCTATTACAGAAGGTTTTTTAGAAGAAGGATAAAATGTGATCTGTTTCCTTTCAGTTCCATGTGAGATAATCATATTCCCTGTTCTACAACCAATGAAAGCATCAGATGTGGCCAACCAAGGTCTTCCAAGAATCAATCGATGGCCTCCTAGATTAGATTTTGGTTGAAGAACTAGGAAATCTACTGGATACTCCCAAGAATCCAAAGAAACTGTGATATCTTAAGGTATACCTTCAGGAACTACTTTAGATCTATCAGCTAATTCTAGGACCGTAGTGGTTGGTCGAAGATTTTGCAGATTCAAATATCTCATTGTCTCTAATGTCATCACATTGATAGTTGCTCCTAAGTCAATTAATGTTTTAGAAATTGAAATTTTTTTTATTGTTATTGTTACTATTGGAATTCCTAGGTCAACATATTTTTCAATTGAAATAGTATTTGACATTAGGCCTGCTAGATTTCCAATTACTTGAATTGTTGGTGGATCTTTCTTTATTTTGTTAATTTTATTTTAACATAATTCCTTAATTGCTTTTGTATAGATTGGGATATCTTTGATAGCTTGCAACAAAGGAATTTTCACATAGACATTTTTTAATTCATCTAAGACATCAAACTCAGGAAGAAAGATTGGTAATTTCTCTTTAACCAACCTTTCTGGAAAAGGAGGTGTTTGGGTATTTAATGTTTTACTCTTCTGGATTTGATTGTCTATTGGTAGCTTCTCTGTGCTAGGAATCTCCTCTTTTTCAATTTGTTCTTCTATAATAATAGGAGAATCCTTTGGTAAAACTTTCCCAGACCTTAAGTGGATATTTTGAAGAGGAAGGATTGAGTATGATGGTTCTTCATCAATGTTATACATGGGTTTTTCCACTTTATTATTAGGATTTGAGATTGGTTGGGATGGTAGTTGAGTTGGTCTAGGTGGAGGTTGGTTAGATGGTAGCTGGAGTTGTTGTGGTTGGGTTAGTTGTGGTGTAGGTTGTGATAGATGAGAATATGAATTTTGTGGTTGATTCTGCTAGAATTGTTGATAAGGAAAAGGTTGGTATGATTGTTGGTATGGTTTTTGGTATGGCTGATTTCCTTGAGCATACCCTCACCAACCTTGAGGAGGTTGGTTTTTGTTCTGCTGAGGAGGCCAAGTTTGCCAAGGCATTGGTGCATTCCATGAATTTTGAATAGGATTTTGAAAATTCTAAGGAAACTATTGAGAGAATTGAGGAGAAAAATTTTGAGACATACTTGTGAAACGTGGCTGCCAAGGCTTTCTTGGTGCTAAGTAATAAAGAGATTCCATTCCCTGTCCTTCCTCTATGTAAGTAGCTTTCAATTCTTTCAATTTTTGACAATCATCAGTGGCATGGTTATCTGTACACAATCCACAGACCTGAATTTTGTCTAAAGGACAATTTCTCAATGCATGTTTTTTTCTACATTTAGGACAAAAGATGGATAATACTTGATCTTCTTCCTCTTGCTTCTTTTTAGCTTTCAGTGTGTCAATTTTTGAACCAAATGTGTTCATGATATCAGTTTTAAAGTTCTCAAACAGATTTCCTAATTATGATTTAGTAACACCATTTGAAATTGATTTAGTTGTCTTTGTCACAGTATCTCTTTGTCCTTGTCCTCTTTTAGCTTTTCCCCTTGAGTACTTCTTACATAATTCAACAATTTTTGGGAAAGGTAGGTGAGAAATATCCCCTACCCCCATTAAATTAAGAGCATCCAAATTTTCATTTGAAATCCCCTTCAAAAAGATAGTACAGATGACACCCAAAGGAAGATTAGATTGCTTAGATTTGTGCATATTATAGAGAAATTTTTCTAGATATTCCTCTAAGCTTTCATATTCACTTTGAGACATTTTAAAGATATCTTCTTTAGAGTCTTTGGACTTACAATAGGGCTAATATTTAGCAAGAAATTTATTTTTCATGTCATCCCAGTATACTATGGTTGCTTCTCCCAACCCCATGAACCATTTTAATGCATATCCTTTCAAAATTGCAGGAAATAAACGAAGTTTTTGAGCATCATTGGTATATCCATATGTTCGACAAACAATGTCAAATTCAAACATGAAAGCATCAGGGTCTTCAATAGATAAACCAAATAAATTTGGAAGAACAGAGGGAGGAATATTCTTCATTTTTATGTCATCTCCTAAGAGAGTTGGTATATCAACGATAGGAAATGCAAATGTAGTATGTTCTTCTTCCTCCTCTTCATCATTTCCTCCTCCTCGTGTTTCTTCTTGATGTGATTCTCTATCCTCTCGTTCTTTCCTTCCTCTTTCTTCATTTCTTTTCCTTTCTAATTCCCTTTCCATTCTCTCCCTTTCTTGTCTATCAACTTCTGACATTGCAAAGAAGTTTTTTGTTGTATAATCAGATATTTCTGTTGGAAAAAGAGGTTGTCCTATTTGTTCAAAATAGTTTGTTTTTCTTTTTTCTTTCCTACAGAAGATATTTCTGATTGTGTTTGTTTCTTCTTTACCTCATGAGCTAATAGAATTTKTCTTTCTATGAGAGTTAACCTTTATCCTGAACGTTTTTTTTCTTCTAATTCTTCCAAAGTGATTTTTCCAGCAGTTGATGTAGAAGATTCGTATTTCTCCCTTGTAGATGTTCCTGCTCCTACAGATGTTTAATTAGTTTTTGGGGGGTTTTGTTTCAAAAATCTGTGTTTATCATCCCTAAGTTTAGACATAAAGAAACATAACTAAAATTAATTATGTTCTGTGTTTTTTTTTATTTTTTATTTAAAAAAAAAAGAAAAATCTGCCTATGAGTTTTCTAATCTTATCTCCAAATGTACCTCCCCGACAATGACACTAAAATGTTAGGCTCCAATATATTGATGTAAATTAGAGTGCAAATGATTGTCAATCCGGTGTTCATAAGACTTGGAGGTACATCCAAAATATATGGATTTAGAGATAATTTTTATTATTTCAATGGGAATAAACCAAAACCTATTCTAAGAGATGAATATGGAGGAGATGCTAAGATTTTGTTCAGAAGTCCTTTTCATAGATCTCACGACAATAATCAACAATTTTTTCCTAAAGGGCATTTGATCAACAGTAAACATTCAAAGAGACATTCAAAAACTAGCTCAGAGGCTTATCAATGCTAGAAAGAAAAAATTCTTATTCAAGAGATGCATTCATTGTTTTCTTTTGTTCATTAGCAATCTTCACCAATTCTTGTTAAATAAAAAGTACTGAAAGTGTAAATAACTCAAAAATATTTCATGATCATCCTAATGCTTGAAAGCAAACCACACATTGAATTCTTATTCAAGAAATCATTCACAACATGAGTAAGGCTCTGAAACATTAAGCATATTATTTAACTATGGAATTCATCTAACTACAGCAAATATATGAATAACTCATCTACAACAAGTTCTGATCTAAAACATGTATCAAAGATTACTTGAAAAGAACATAAAGGAAGAGTGTACTAGTTTGGCAAAGGGGGCCCTCCAATGCTTCACCTGTACACTTGAGTCGTCTCAGCTAAGAAGGAACTTCTAGCAGCATTCACATCATCATATCATAGACATTATCAAGAACAAAATGCAGAACTGATATCAAGATTGCAAATTCAAAGTTTCTTCATTCACATCAAGGGTGTCATACTAGTTGATGCAGGAGCATAAGCTCATGAAAATGAATTCACCCATGACTTCATCAAAGTTGAGAGAATTCAAAGAGACCTAGGGTCTCACAGTTGTATAATTTGTTATTTTGTGGAAAATTTGAATAATGGACAAGGATTCTAGATCCTTTCCACTTGTAAAAGATAAGATAGGGTTTGTTAATGAATAGTGAGTCACTGATGACTCGTAGGGGTCAGTTGAGTTTGTTAAGGACTCTGTTCCTTAATCATAGGATCTGGGAATAGAAACCCACTGTAATATAAATACAAGTTTTGGTTGATGAGTAGATAGCTGAACCTAGTTTAATCCAGTTTATTCTAGATGAGGGTTAGCTCACAGAGCTCGAGGAAGAAGCTTGAATGTAGATGAAAAGGAGAAGCTCGGAATCTAATTCCAGGAGCATGTGCAGAGATACATCTCTGGTTTGTAAAATATCTATGGGCGAATTCAAGTTTGTAAATAAGGTTTTATTACTCTGTTAAATCGATCTCAGTGTATGTGGTCATTCTGTTCATTTGTGTATATTGGGATATTTCTGTTATCATTGATTGAATACGATTGATTCATTAATCAATCTGAAAATATGAGTTAAGCCAATTTGCCAGGAACTATAAGTTACAGAAAACGTTGCAGAGG
>JASDQU010243532.1:35056-72178 GCA_032191745.1 Picea mariana
CTTCAATAATGCAATCAATTTTTCTTCTTGAGATGGTTCAAATTTTGTGCCAATATTCAAATATTTCCCAGGACTAATTTCAATTATCTTTCTTTGAGTATTTGCCATGGAGATAACTGGAAAAATGTTATTAAATGTCGACTCTAAAGAATGAATTGTGCAATTTTATTGAAAGTTCTATCATAAGATCTCATCTGCAGCAATGTCTTGTGTGTCTCTTAATTCTTCCAAGATATCTGGTTCAGAAATGAAATAGTCTAACAGATCTTCATTATTTTCCTCCCTAAAATCAAAGGCTTGATTAATACTTAAGATAGGTTGAATTAATTCTTCTTGTTGTTGCTTTTTTTCATCAAGCCAAGGTAATTGATCTATTACAGAAGGTTTTTGAGCAGGAGGATAAAGTGTGATCTGTTTCCTTTCAGTTCCATGTGAGATAATCATATTCCCTGTTCTACAACCGATGAAAGCATAAACTGTGGCCAACCAAGGTCTTCCAAGGATCAATGGATGGCCTCCTATCTTAGATTTTGGTTGAAGAACTAGGAAATATACTGGATACTCCCAAGAATCCAAAGAAACTGTGATATCTTCAAGTATACCTTCAAGAACTACTTTATATCTATTAGCTAATTCTAGGACCGTAGTGGTTGGTCGAAGATTTTGAAGATTCAAATATCTCATTGTCTCTAATGTCATCACATTGATAGCTACTCCTAAGTCAATTAATGTTTTAGAGATTGAAAAATTGTTGATTGTTATTGTTACCATTGGAATTCCTGGGTCAACATAGTTTTCAATTGAAATAGTATTTGACATTAAGCCTGCTAGATTTCCAATTACATAAATTGTTGGTGGATCTTTCTTTATTTTGTCAATTTTCTTTGAACATAATTCCTTAATTGTTTTTGTATAGATTGGGATATCTTTGATAGCTTGCAATAAAGGTATTTTTACACAGACATTTTTTAATTCATCTAAGACATCAAACTCAGGAAGAGAGATTGGTAATTTCTCTTTAACCAACCTTTCTGTAAAAGGAGGTGTTTGGGTATTTAATGTTTTACTCTTTTGGATTTGATTGTCTATTGGTAGCTTCTCTATGCTAGGTATCTCCTCTTTTTCAATTTGTTCTTCTATAATAACAGGAGAATCCTTTGGTAAAACTTTCCCAGACCTTAAGTGGATATTTTGAAGAGGAAGGATTGAGTATGATGGTTCTTCATCAATGTTATACATGGGTTTTTCCACTTTATTATTAGGATTTGAGATTGGTTGGGATGGTAGTTGAGTTGGCCTAGGTGGAGGTTGGTTAGATGGTAGCTGGAGTTGTGGTGGTTGGGTTAGTTGTGGTGNTTCCCAGACCTTAAGTGGA
Source organism: Picea mariana (assembly GCA_032191745.1). Taxonomy (NCBI): domain Eukaryota; kingdom Viridiplantae; phylum Streptophyta; class Pinopsida; order Pinales; family Pinaceae; genus Picea; species Picea mariana. The sequence continues at coordinate 36,432 of JASDQU010243532.1, forward strand.
TATTTTGACGAGGAAGGATTGAGTATGATGGTTCTTCATCAATGTTATACATGGGTTTTTCCACTTTATTATTAGGATTTGAGATTGGTTGGGATGGTAGTTGAGTTGGCCTAGGTGGAGGTTGGTTAGATGGTAGCTGGAGTTGTGGTGGTTGGGTTAGTTGTGGTGCAGGTTGTGATAGTTGAGAATATGAATTTTGTGGTTGATTCTACTGGAATTGTTGATAAGGAAAAGGTTGGTATGATTGTTGGTATGGATATTGATATGGTTGTTGGTATGGTTGTTGATATGGATGTTGGTATGGCTGTTGGTATGGTTGTTGGTATGGCTGATTTCCTTGAGCATACCCTCGCCAACCTTGAGGAGGTTGGTTTTGGTTCTACTGAGGAGGCCAAGTTTTCCAAGGCATGGGTGCATTCCATGAATTTTGAATAGGATTTTGAAAATCCCGAGGAAAATGTTGAGAGAATTGAGGAGAAAAGTTTTGAGACATACCTGTGAAACGTGGTTGCAAAGGCTTCCTTGGTGCTAAGTAATAAAGAGATTCCATTCCTTGTCCTTCTTCTATGTGAGTAGCTTTCAATTCTTTCAATTTTGGACAATCATCAGTGGCATGGTTATCTGTACACAATCCACAGACCTGAATTTTGTCTAAAGGACAATCTCTCAATGCATGTTTTTTTCTACATTTAGGACAAAAGATGGATAATACTTGATCTTGTTCCTCTTGCTTCTTTTTAGCTTTCAATGTGTCAATTTGTGAANNAAATGTGTTCATGATATCAGTTTTAAAGTTCTCAAACAGATTCCCTAATTCTGATTTAGTAACACCATTTGAAATTGATTTAGTTGCCTTTGTCACAGTATCTCTTTGTCCTTGTCCTCTTTTAGCTTTTCCCCTTGAGTATTTCTTACATAATTCAACAATTTTTGGGAAAGGTAGGTGAGAAATATCCCCTGCCCCCATTAAATTAAGAGCATCCAAATTTTCATATGAAATCCCCTTCAAAAAGATAGTACAGATGACATCCAAAGGAAGATTAGATTCCTTTGATTTGTGCATATTATAGAGAAATTTTTCTAGATATTCCTCTAAGATTTCATCTTCACTTTGAGACATTTTAAAGATATTTTCTTTATAGTCTTTGGACTTATAATAGGGATGATATTTAGCAAGAAATTTCTTTTTCATGTCATCCCAGTATACTATGGTTGCTTCTCCCAACCCCATGAACCATTTTAATGCATATCATTTCAAAGTTGTAGAAAATAAACGAAGTTTTTGAGCATCGTTGGTATATCCATATGTTCGACAAACAATCTCAAATTCAAACATGAAAGTGTTAGGGTCTACAATAGACAAACCAAAGAAATTTGGAAGAACAAAGGGAGGAATATTCTTCATTTTTATGTCATCTCCTAAAAGTGTTGGTGTATCAACGATAGGAAATGCAAATGTAGTATGTTCTTCTTCCTCCTCTTCATCATTTCCTCCTCCTCGTGTTTCTTATCGATGTGATTCTATGTATTCTCGTTCTTTCCTTCCTATTTCTTCATTTCTTTTCCTTTCTAATTCCCTTTCCATTCTCTCCCTTTCTTTTCTATCAACTTCTGACATTGCAAAGAAGTTTTTTGTTGTATAATCAGATATATCTGTTGGAAAAAGAGGTTGTCCTATTTGTTCAAAAATAGTTTGCTTTTCTTTTTTCTTTCATGCAGAAGATATTTCTGATTGTGTTTGTTTCTTCTTTACCTCATGAGCTAATAGAATTTGTCTTTCTATGAGAGTTAACCTTTGTCCCGAACGTTGTTTTTCTTCTAACTCTTCCAAAGTGATTTTTCCAGCAGTTGGTGTAGAAGATTTGTATTTCTCAGTTGTAGATGTTCCTGTTCCTACAGATGTTTGATTAGTTTTTGGGGGGTTTTGTTTCAAAAATCTTCCTTTATCATCCCTAAGTTTAGACATAAAAAAACATAACTTAAAATTAATTATATTATGTGTTTTTTTTATTTAAAAAAAAAAAGAAAATTCTGCCTATGAGTTTTCTAATCCTATCTCCAAATGTACCTCCCCAGCAAGGATGCCAAAATGTTAGGCTCCAATCTACTTATGTAATATAGAGTGAAAATGATTGTCAATCCGGTGTTTGTAAGACTTAGAGGCACATCCAAAATATATGGATTTAGAGATAATTTTTATTCTTTCAATGGGATTGAACCAAAACCTATTCTAAGAGATGAATATGGAGGAGATGCTAAGCTTCTGTTCGGAAGTAATTTTCATAGATACCATGACAGTAATCAACAATTGTTTCCTAAAGGGCATTTGATCAACATTAAACATTCAAGGAGACATTCAAAAACTAGCTCAGAGGCTTATCAATGCTAGAAAGACAAAACTCTTATTCAAGAGATGCATTCATTGTTTTCTTTCATTCATTAGCAATCTTCACCAATTCTTGTTAAATAAAAAGTACTGAAAGCATAAATAACTCAAAAATCATTTATGATCATCCTAATGCTTGAAATCAAACCACACATTGAATTCTTATTCAAGAAATCATTCACAACATGAGTAAGGCTTTGAAACATTAAGAATATTACTTAACTATGGAATTCATCTAACTATAGCAAAGATATGAATAAAAATCATCTACAGCAAGATCTGATCTAAAACATGTATCAAAGATTACTTGAAAAGAACATAAGGGAAGAGTGTACTAGTTTGGCAAAGGGGGCCCTCCAATGCTTCACTTGTACACTTGAGTTGTCTCAGCTAAGAAGGAACTTCTAGCAGCATTCACATCATCATATCATAGACATTATCAAGAAAAAAAACGCAGAACTGATCTCAAGATTGCAAATTCCAAAGTTTCTTCATTCACGTCAAGGGGGTGTCATACTAGTCTATGTCTTAGAGTATTTATACAAGATTTTTGAAACTAATAATGCTAATAAATCTCCTAAATATCTTGATTAGATCCATAAAATATGCTAGGAAGGTCGAATACCCCCTTCAGATCCATAAAATATGAACAACTCCCAAGAAAATCTAAAACTATCCATGATTTTATGCTAAAATAGGGTATTTTCTGTTGAAGTGGTCCTATTTGACCAATGTTGACCAGACACTTGGAAAGCTCATATCTTGAAGATGATAGGTAATCATCCATCCTTGTACATCAAGGATCATGATACAAGTCTCATATTTCACCCAGTTGTCCTGCAAGTACACGAACCTAGGAGCAATTATGGGATTTAGTCAAATCTTGTAATTTCTAATAATTTTTTAATTTTAATGCCAAAAATTCGAAAATTCAATTCTTAAGCTAAAGAATGATAAATGTACCTTGCATAAGCTGTTTTATGAAAAATATGGAATGATATGGAGGAAAAAGTATAGTTTATAGAGTGAAAAGGAAGCATAAAAATGTACTCAACAATTAGTTCTCATTAAATCTCTTTTATGAACTCTACCAATTTTCAATATTCATCTTTATTATCTCCTATGGTTATCAAACAATAGATAGCTCAATATATTCATAAGGTTCTTATGTAGAGGAGGGAAAACAAAAAATAAGAGGTTTCACTTGGTCAACTGATCAATTGTCATAGCACCCAAGGCAGATGGTGGCTTGGGAATTAAGGATCGGTATTTATTAATAAAGCAATGGGAGTCAAGCTTCCATGGAATTTGGTTATTGGCATATGATTGTGGAAGAAAGTGTTAGTTAAAAAATGTTTCACACATTTGAGGAAAATATGTTTAGACTCGTCCTCCTAATCTAGAGATGGTTCTCCCATATGGAAATTGATCAAAGTTTCCATCCATTTAGTTCAGCCTCATCTATTCTGGGTCCTACGGAATGAGAAGAATATAGAGTTATGGAGAACAATATTATGGGTAATCAACTACTAGTTCGAAAACAAGAGATTCATCCTATGAAAGGTTGGCTAGACGCTCAAGGGAAAAATACTCTTTATGACATCTCTTCTTGGTCTTATCATGGATGGTGGAATGGTTGGAATTTTGGTCCTATCCCTCCTGGAATTTCTCCCCTTATCCCTTAGCTCATATCATATCTTACAATTTTTTCACCAAGAAGGTTATTTTCTATTGCTCATTGGGGGTGTGGAGCTTCAAACTATTTATTGAAAAAGGTTTATGAGACTCAACTTGAAAAATATCCTCTTCCTCCATGATCTCCTATATGGAACAAGATATGGAATCTTGATTGAATTCCCCAAAATAACATTTTTTGTTGGACTTTGGTGCATGTAAAAATTCTAAGTGCAAAAAAATTAGTCAAGAGAGGAATTCGTGGTCCCTCGAAATGTGCCTTATGCATGGATAGTACAAAAAATACCTCTTATTTTTGAAATGTCACTTCACCTCTAAAATGTGGTAGTATATTTGAAAGGGATCGAGCATCGATTTCACATGCCAAAATCTTGGAGGATTTTATTTGGTAAATGAGACCTCATGTATAGGGGGACTCTACAAAACAATCCATTGTTGAATCAATTATGGACATCTCTCCCAAAATATGTCTATTGGAAGGTATGGTTGGCTAACAATCAGGAAATCTTCCAATAGGAGCATTGTAAGCCTGGAATAGTAGCAAAAAAAACTATTTTTATGTTAGTGGATTACATCAACACTAAATGATTCCATATCACATCTCCCCAAATGTTAGAACATTATGAAGAGTCTTGGTTGGGTAAATTTCGTATTAATAACCACTCTTTTAGGTCTACTAGGAGATTTGTCTCTACATGATCAAGCTAGCAATGTCGCATGAATTCTAAATAATTTCAAGTCTATAGATATAAGAAGAATTATGATCTACTTGTATTTGAAGTTGCTTCAAAGAAAAACCCTAAGGAGACAATTGCACATGGGGTTATTTATAACCCCAAATGAAAATATATAGTTTCTTATTCATGGAGACTAGGTCTTTTTTCCAATAATTTAAATGAAGCCTATGGATTATTCCAAGGATTGAAAATTTCTCAAGCTCACACCATACAAAAATTAACAGTGATACAAGATTCACTAATAATCATAATTTATTTGATTAAAGGATGTAATTATAAGAATTCCATGTTAGAATCAACACATATACAATTCAAGCATCTCATCTCCTACTTATCTCATATTTGTTTCCATATTTTTTGAAACAATAATGCCAAAGATGATAGGATAGCTTCCCAAGCCACCTCTCAAAAATTTGGGACCTTAGTCATTAATCAAGAGGACACCTTAGAATTTATCCCTTAATGAAAATTCATGACACTTGGCAGAACAATTGAAAGGCTTGTTTGTATGGAATTGGTTAGAGATTCACTTAAAGTGGAGGAGGGTGAGATGATACCCTCCATTATCTCCCACATGCTACCCTCCTCTGTGCAACACCTTAAAAAATTATTGCATCAATGGGAGATGGAACAATGTGGGATATTTATGGTTGGCTCTCTATGTTGACAACAATACTAGTGGTATTGGCCTCGTGAGTTTCTTGGTAATGGTTTAATCAATATCCGTATATCTAGGTTTTCTCCTTTGATGGTGGCTACCTATTTGTAGTGGTGCGGTGGTTGGATTTTCTTCGTCCTAGTATCTTTGTTGGTTTGTGGTATCACTTCCCTAGTCAATTATAACTCTTTTCTTATCAACTTCCTTGACTTCTCAAGTGTGGTCTAATTAATTTTATTCTTTTATTCCCTTTGGATTTTCTACTCCGGTCACTAGCTCTGTTTGTGGTAGGAATCTTGTTGGATGGCTTGGTCTTCATGTCTTGCATTCTTGTGGTTTTTATGTGATTTGGGTAGGTGTAATTCCCATATCTGTAATGGGTTTTTCCACTCTTGTAAATAAATTTTTTTTTGTAGTCAAGTACAGGTTATTCTTACTCCAAGACATGGATTATTTTGAATTGAGGGAAACATGTAGGAATCTTAAGCGACACAACTCAACATTGGAGGAATTGCAAGCGAATTTGAAAGCTCAATGAGAAAAATTTGTTTCTCATGAGGAATTATTCATGATCATTCTGTTAACTTAGACAAAACATATTTCATCTTGGGAGGTCAAATTCGATACTCTCATGAAAACTCTTGTTAACATGACCAAATAATGGCATAGTAGCCCTGTTGTCACAACCTCTTCAGTTGCACAAAATCTTGCATTGCAATAGGATTTCAACAGTTTAGACAATCCTCCTCCTCTATCCAATGGATTATAAGATAAATACAAACTTTCAAGATGAAATCTTTTGTCTCTGCTAATTCTAATTTTGGTTTATGTATTTCAAAATATTCAAGATCTTAGGATTGTTCTATAAATATTATATGTATATTTTTAGTTGAACATAGTATATTCCAAGATCTTCCACAGATTATATGTATTTATGGATAGACTCTTTATTTTGATATGTAATCAACTTCTCAAACCCTTTTTAGTATGTTCTCTCTACTGCAAATTTATTTGTAACCTTTTATAATAGAAATCTACCAATTCTAGTTATAAAAAAATAGAAACAATGACCTTATCATGTTGAATACATCCATGAACCTATAATAGGAAGTTATAACATGAAAATAACCCCCTCATTCTCTTTTTATCCTTCTGAGTGACATGTGACCATCTATGTAAATATATATTTTCATATTTTTGGAGAATAAAATGAGTCACCCCTTATAACCATTTCATCTCTTCGATTAACACATGGATTTCTTTTCCAAAATAATCAAACTTTTGACATATGATATTCCATATATTCTTCAATACTAGGACCATCATATTTTCATGTAAGATACAAATTTTCTTCAAAAAAACCCCACAACCAAAACTAGGGCTTTGAATAAATAACTTAGTTTTCAATGGAGGTTCTTATGGAGCTAGGGTTTTTGAGGAGGAAAATTGAAATGTTCATAAATACCTTAATATGGCTCAAAAGTATGCCATATAATATGTCAAATTGAATTTAATGAAGTGTTATTTCATTTGATTTTAGTATGGTTCCATCTAAGAAACATGTCAAAATTTATATACTCTGCAACACTCGGAATAAAGTCATGACTATAGCAAAAAACCCCTAAGATGATTGATTTTAAATTGGCAATATCTACACTTATCATGCTCCACTTTGGAAAAAAAAAATTCATTGGGTATTTTTTAGAGAGGAACTCATATTTATAGCTAGTTTCTTAAGTTTCTACAAAAATAAATAAATAATAGAAATGGATTTGAATACCATCATCCTCTTTTTTCCTTGAAAATTATAAAAAAAAAGAAAAAAAAAATCCTCTACTTTGTGCCCAAGAAAGAGATATGATACCACTCATAGTAAACCTTGATAGATATAAGATAAAGATAAAATCCTAACTTGAGAAATGTCAAAATATATCCATACAATAGATAATACAAGAATGTAGAGAAAACCCTTAAGGTAGGGTAACACCATCAAATACTCCTTGTGGAAGGAATCACTCCACAAGCCATGATTGCTACAATACAATACTCAACATACAACCTCAACATGTCTCCATACAATTATATTCTTGTGTATATACTTTTCCATGAGTATACCTTGGGGTCTATTCCAACTACCCCTCATTATTATATTATTTCATCTAACTACATAGTCGGGATATTCCATGATTATGGCCACATTGCATTCATTATCCCCTTAGTGGATAAACTTAGTTTAGAGACTTATGATCTTGTACAACAATGTTCATTGAGATAGTTACAATATAAACATGCTATGAAAATCACCACAATATGTAAAATTAGGTTTTCTGTTAATGTTGATTATGTTGAGAAAGTGGAATGTGATTCAACACCTCTTAATGCATGTGGAGTGATGTTTGGTAGTCCCTACTTATGGGATACTGATGCATCCTTCTACTAAAAGGAAAAAAAATAAATCTTCGTCAAAGGAGATAATGTCTACCTCTACAAAACACATAAGTGGAAAACCAAATCTCCTTGGTGGGAACAAAAGAAGGGAACAAATAAATACTTATTGAGAAATAAACCAAACAAGTAGACTTCATATATGATAGATTAGTGGAATTGTAGAAACAAGTGTTGTCCATGTACTTCTGTATTCTCCATTCATGTTGAATTTTTTGAGACCAAAATCCTATGAATGAGGAGTTATGATCTGAAATGGATCATTGACAAATAAATGATTTTTTAAATGGGAATTTATGTTTGGGTTTAATAATCAAGTTACAAGTTTAATGGTTTTAAATCCTTCATCAAAACCTTCGGTGAAGACCTATTTTCATTCCTTCATAGGTTTTATGCATGCATAAGTTTCAGTTATGCAAAAATACGTACAAGTCGAAAGGATCTTGAGAGATTCATGCTCCACATTAAAGAAGAATACTAAGGGAAAGAAAGATAGAAAAAAATTACAACAAAGTATTTTATGTGATGTGGTGTAAATAAATGTGGTAGTGTGGGAAAGGTGGAGTGAAACCTACTCTACACTACACAAAGGTTAGGATTTTCAAAGGTTGATGCACAAAATGGAAAGAAAACAAATATTTGGACCATGTGGAGAACTGGGCATGGAAACAATAGGAGTTACTTCCGTGCTCGATGATATGTACTCTAGAAAATGTTAAGGTAAGTGCATGCAGTAGAGAAAGGTTTGTGCCTAACCTCTTCATTAATAAATCCATATGAATATGAAGATCCAGCTCTAGATATAAGGAAGAAGAAGATCCCCAAAACAGAGAAGTCCATTGCTTACTAACCTACCTAACAAATGATGTGTCCATAAAAAATGGTGACATGTGGACAACCCAATGAATATGAAGAGGTCACGTGGAATCCACACTAGAAAATGTAGCCTTAATAGAAGAAATCTAATGCCATGATCCATTATAATAGGAGGAAACAGTGGATGGGCTTCACTATGCTAGGATATTTATACACTTAGGAGTTAGTTAAGATCAACTCAGTCTATTGTGTCCTTAGATAAAAGTGTGTTTCTTTAATATGCATTAGTATGAAATTGAGTTATGTAATCCAATGGTCATGATATGTTCTAGACAGAAAGTGATCTAATGGCTTGTATTATCCTCATTACTAATGGATATATCGATTTTTGGCTTAGCACTTGATTGGTCCATTATCTTTATTTAAAGAGCATGGAAGGCCATTTTCTGAAGATCAATAGTGAGAAACTCTTATATAAAATATTTTTCTTTTCCATTAATATATTTCCACAAGTGACTTCATTGGCTATGGTCATGGATTGTTTCTCCCTTTGAAGGTTTTAACCACATAATACACTAGTGTATTGACATTTTATATGGTTATATGGACAACTTCTTAAGGCGTTGATCCTATGTGGAAATTCCAAGTTTTTTTGAACATAGTATCGAACCCATTGGAAAAAAGAAAAAAGGATACTTCAGTATATCTAAGGTATAGTTTAGTTTGGGATACATTACAGTTCATGGGGGACTCCTTTATTTGTTGGTTTCATTGATTCCAATTGGGTTGGTGACCCTGATGATCAAAATTATACTACATGTTATATTTTTAGTCTTGGTCCTAGACCTATCACTTGGGCTTATAAGAAACAACATGATCTTGATCATTATTGAATAGAAATAAAGTATTAAACAATGATTAATGCAAGTCAAGTAGCTATGTGGCTTTGACATATCCTTCCTAATTTAGGATTCTAGCAACAATATTCGACCACATTTTGGTGTGACAACCAAATATCCAATTCAACATCAATGAAATGAACACATTGAGCTACAAATTTACTTCATCAACAAGCTCATTAATTACCTCATTATTGAAGTTATATTTTACCCTACTAATGATCAAGTTGCAAACATTTTCATGAAGTCTCCTATAGAACTGGAGTTTACCAAACTTTGATCTATGTTAGGAGTTCAAGATTTTTTCATTAAGGGGGTATAGGCTCTAATGCTTCCTTCCTTCTCTTGTTATGTCACATGTGTAAATCCTTCAATCGTATATCGAGTTTTTCTTAAGGGGGGATGTTAGGATATTTAGACATATAGGAGTTAGTTAAGATCAAATTGGTCTAATTTGACTTTAAATAAAAGTGTGTTTCTTTATATGCATTGGTCTGCATTTGCAGTTATGTAATCTGATGATCATGATATGTTCTAGACATAAAGTGATTGTAATGTACCCGAAAATCTACACAACAAAAAAAAAAATATTTTCTCTTATTAGGCTACTTCGAGTTAATCTTTTGTCTTCCAAACCTTTCAAGCATTTGTTATCTATACTTCAAGATAGTCCTCTTTCCCTTTAGTTTCCTTTTATAATTCAAAACTTACACTTTCTTTTCTTGTCATATGGTTAAATTATATAAGAATGCATGAAGATAAGCTAACTTTACCCTGTCCTGGGCAAAGTTGCAAGAATAACCTAAAATTAACCACCATAATTGCTCTTGGAGATTACATCCTAATATATGATTAGTTAGATACATATTATTTTAGGTTTCTATCCTATTTGCGCAAGTCATAGGCTTTACTATGGTAGCCACTAGATAATATTTAAATAAACCTTGAAACAAAGTAACGTTCTAGACATGTAACCGGGTCTCCATTCACATAGTTAAAAAATTAGCAATGCCACCAGGGCGCGTGGGTGTTAAACTCAGAGTGGCTGTGACTAACGTTTTGGCATAACTAAACACTTTCTTGTCGTTTAACGAATTTATGCTAAGTAACTTGAGTAAGGGGTAAGACGATGCTAGGAAACTTCAACTTGTAACTAGAATGACAGGAGGTGGGGTTGTAACCCTACCTGTTCCGCCAATGTACTTCGTCATTAATAACACTAGGGAAAAAACAGAGATTTTCATTATCGCGACTTGAAATGGCCTACCTGCGACATTTATGGAATACTGTAGTGCATTCTTGGGTCCAGTACTCGACCTATGTGCCCCACTGTATCCTTGACAACTTGCCATATTCACATGGATCGAGTACAGTTGCCAACCATCGACATTAACTCCATTAGGAGGGGGTTTTCCAACGTTATTGTTTCATTTCCCTCTTTGGCTCTGCGTATGCAAAAATGTTACAGACCTCTCCTATTGTTGTTCACCTCATTGTTATGGGTGGCAAATCCCCCTACGAACTAGCATTAAGGGTTCTGTAATGCATGCATAAATGACCTAAAGTCTCCTACTTCTTACCATCATCCCAATCATAGAACCCATTATTCATATGTAAATACAAAGATAAAAGGATCAATTCACTATACCTTGATTTCTATGTTTGATGTAGATCCTTTCTCTTTCGGTTGCTCCTTGACTGCAAGTTTCCTCCCAAAGATGACCTGCATTCACAAACAGACAAACAAAGAAATCCAAGCATGTATTTGATCTATGAACTAATGGGTTAGAGATTCTATCAAAATATAATCAATATTAAACATTAAACACCTCGTATGGCGGGACGAGAAAAGTACTTCTTTTATTAATATCACAAGAATACCTTACAATAGTGAGATCGGCCACTGCTCCTCGAATCTAGTCCTGGGCTCCTCTTCAACTGTACTCCAACTGTTTCCATATATGCTTCTGATCACACAATCATTTCAAAAGGTTGGGACAAGGGAAATGCAAAATTGGGTAGAGTTTCTTTACTCTTATTTTTCACTTTTCAAATGGGATCCCTACCCTTTCTTTTATAGGCTAGAAAGGGCTAGGTATTTGGTCAAGTGACCTAATATGGGCGGTCAAACGGTTTAGTTAACTTACCCAAAACTGTGTGTTCCATCTGCAACTTTCCATTTTTCGTGCTTTTTAGGTATACGCGGGCTGTAGTGGGTTAGCCAACGTACACATGCGTGCAGTAGTGGAGAAGAGCGTGTATGCCCTCAAAAGGGTGTTTTTTAAGAAGTTGTGCAGTAGTGGCTTGGAAAAGAAGGCAAATGAGATGGCCTGATGCCAGGTAAGCATGTCTAGTGCAATTTAGGGTTATAACACTCAATAATGTAGCAGAGATTCTTGGGGTTTGGGTTCGTTCTTGGGCAGAGAAAACAATAGAAGGACCATTTAGTCGACCATCATCTTCTGTGAGGTAAGAAATTCTTCGATCATTTTGTCCGATCTCTCTGTATCATGAAAAGGTTTACTTCATGTGCTATCGTTACAAGTTTAGTGGTTTTCTATCATAATGAAAGGTTGGTGTTATCCATCATAGGTTCCCTTTATCTCTGTACCAGTCCTTTATAAAAAAAAATTGAAAGCAAGACCATTGTACCCTGTGAAAAAATCTTCGTTACTCATTTTGCGTTTTTTAGTAATTATTCCTTTAGGACATATGCCCCATCTTTTAGATATTATGCCTTTGGGGCATATACCCTTTTATTTATTCAAACTCTTAGAGATATTTGTTTCTTAGCCTCGCTCCTTGTCTGGTTTCATGGCTGACTATGAGGTTTCATGAGTCTTGTATCTGGTTTCCTATCCTGGTGAAATGATAGGGTTTTTTGACCTTGTAGAAAAATAATTACCTCACGTTGTTTACGATTTTGATTTTTCCTTTGGCTGCATTCAAATCTCTTGGCTCTAAATTCGATGGTATAATTCCTCGCACTACTAATGTTTTCATTTTCGAGTTCAGTACCGACTGATACACTTCTATGTTTGTCTTTCAATAAGTAGATTATCTTCGATAATTTAGTTCTAGGTCTCAGTTAAGAATTTTTATTATCTCCTTGTTATAAATATTAACGATTTTTTTTTTTTGCTTCCTTTTAGGATAATTACCCCGAAGCTTCAGATCTTGGCATTCCTGGAAAAAAGGTATTCGTGTTCCTGCACAGTAATTCCATTTAATTTGAAGACCCATAATAATTGGAAACACAGTATTTGCGTAAGGCTGGTCATCCCTTTAGTTTCTGATCCATATGGAAGAAAGAAAGATGCAATAAGTTTCTTTTACATTGAATTACAAGTTTTAGTCACGCATACTCGAAATGATAAGAAAAGACTTTCAATGGATTTGATCCTGGATTGTTGATACATTGTTTAACTACTACATTTGTATTGTTAAAGTAAAGGAGTATCTCAGACTTATATATTTTCAACTTAATTATTCCGGTACTTTTATGCTTCCAGAATCTTTGTCTTACTGGTGTAACAATTGAATTTCCTTTTATATTATCATTGTCTGACTTGTACAGAGTTTGAATCAATTATTATTGTTAATAGGGTTAGGAAATTTCAAATTCTAGCGTCTTATATAATATGTAAAAAGGGGTTCCAGATTCTCTAATTTTCAAAATTTGCCGATCTTTTTACACATCTAACATTTTCCTTTGCATGGATGTAACTACATACTGTTGGACAGTATATGATTCATATAGTATATGAACAAACATATATATTATTAACTATTTCTGTCGTAGACAGTCAACTTCAGTTTTACTGTAACGCCTGTATAGATTTCCAAATAATATATATATATATATATATATATATATATATATATACACGAAATATACCTGTATATATTTCTATACGCATATCATGAAAATTCCTATCATACATGGTGTATTTGTTTTGATTCTGAATTTACATCTACATAAGTACAAACTCATTTGTATACTATAACTACCTACATGACGCAGTCGTACCTGCAGGCACGCCCGCTCACACAGGATATTCTCCTCTCTTCGGCCCGAAGAACACCAATGTTCTTCTATTTCCCTATCGGGAAATATGCACCCCACAGATTCTCTTCTGCGCGATCCCCCCTTTCTTTACTTATCGGAGGATCGGAACTCACGGCTTCGCAAGTTCACTGTCGATCTCTGGGCTCTCGAATCCCCGAGACCTGATGGCCAGTCAATGGCTGACTTTCTCTCTTTCCTCTATCAAGAATTCCCTTATCATGGTTTCGCCACATGCGATATCAAACACCTTGGTTCCTCGACTCCTGATACCCGACGCGTCGAAACTTTGACGCACACGTGTGGGATGACTTTTCCGCACCTTTACTCCATCGACATTTCGGAATTCATGGGATCGCGAATCCTGATGTCATATGTTTCAAGACTTTGCATTCCCTAAACTTCGATATGCGTGCCACCTGTCCTCCACTTACTCCTGTGACCCCACTATCCTTTTCCCGTCGGGATATCATGTTTCGCGATTCCAAGCTGCAAGAATTTCTTACCTCCGAAATCTCCGATGCTTCGAACCCCGACTTCCTGGAATCTTCRRACACGCGTCTCCACTGATGGATGGTGTTGGGCTCGCCAGAATATCACGGATCGTAATATCACAATTGTCGTTGCAACAACTTGGAGCTTCGACTCGCGAATCCCCGATACACGATATCACATGTAGATCCGACGGTCCTTGTGACTCGGATCGACGGATCTGCCCCTCCTGATCTTGAAACCTTTTCCACACTTATGCTGTAACCTCCCTACACCTCCTCGAGATCTAACGGTGCTCAGAATTTCGTGAAATCTCTCCAAAGGATTTCGACCGTCCGTTCTTCCTAATGGATTTCTGCGAAATGAACAAAATACTTTCCCCACGAAGACTTGTTCACCTGCGCGCAAACTTGTAGCGCCTACTTGAAAACTTCAACCACAACTTCTCTATGCAATCCTTCCTCGAATTCGAAGGTCTATCCTTGTTGAGCTTCCTTACGACTCTTAAGTCCTCCAGAAAGAAACTTGCATGCACTCCTTGCGGTAAATCTTCAACGACATCTGAATGTTGAAGTCTTTCGACTCTGCGCACTCCTGCAGCAGCAGTCTTTCAATTCCTTACTCAGGTTCGCAACCTTGAGACTTTACCTGGCCTACGCACTCCTTGCACGGCACTATGCCTAACTGCACCTTCGAGGAATTGAGAACAAAAGCTAACTCTAATTGAACCCTTCTGTCAATGCACTCCTTGCGGACAATTCAACTGCACTCCTTGCAGGAATTCTCTGGCTCAATTAGAGAAACAATTGAAACTCATTCACTCTTCCTTTCAGATTTCTGTTCAGACATGAAATCACATACACAGCATATAAAAGAAAATGTATGAAAGGAAACAAATATTCATGAGCATATCCATATCAAATACACAGAGAAACAACACAAACCATGAATTTGAATCAGTACTCTTCTATTAATTCAAATATGCATACATGGGTATTCTTACACAGCTCTCTCTGCTTGCTCTTGCTTTCCTGTTCCTTCAGAATAATCTTACAATGTACAATGAGGGTTTCTATATCCCGTTTCCCTCTTGCGCTCTAAAGCTATCAAATCTAGAATTAAAATCCTATCTACCTACATTAACTATCTTAATTGTCGTCTATCTACTAAAGGACAAGAGATATCCGCTCAAGGCCCATTACAATATACAAAGTGTGCTTCATTAAATCTACAAATTAATGTTTGCGCAACAATATCAAGGTGTTTTCAAAATTTGTGCTGGCTTGTCTAGCTGTCTTCCGCTTCCACGCTGGCTCGCTTGATGTGCTGGCAATGCTCCTGCATCATACTCCCTTGCTTGAAAAATTTCATGGGCTCCTGTCCATGAGCTCCTGCATGGTCTGTCCATGCTTCTGTATTTCTGCTTCATTTTCCCAGCTGGCATCTTCCACTGGATGATTCTTCCATTTGACTAGGTACTCGTAGTATTCTTTCTTCCTTGTCTTCTTACCCACTGTCTTGTCCAGTATGCACTCCATCTGCGGTTTCTCTRCAACTGGCAATTGTTTCATCCACTGGATCACTGGTTCCTTAGTTCTAGCCTCTGCTTCTCCATCCCTGTATGGGTATAAATCTACGACATTGAATATCGAAGATATTCCGATCCCATCGGGTAACTCGATCTCACAAGMATTTTCCTTGAATTTTCTCAAGACCTTGCATGGTCCGATTTTCTTCATCTTCAGTTTATTGTATGTTCCCCTCAAGAACCTTTCTTTCCTTAAATGTGTGAGAACCAGATCACCAAACTCAAACTGAAGTTGTCTCCAATGCTGATTTGCTCCGCGTTTGTACTCCTGATTTGCTTTCAACAACCGCTCCTTCACCCTGTTGTGAAGTTCCTTCATCGCCTCAGCAAATTCCTCTGCACTAGCGCTGCTAGTAGCAGTCTGTTCTGAATCCCTCAACTCAGAAACTCCTCTCGACTGTGTGCCATATACAACCTGAAATGGGCTTCGGCCTGTGCTTCTATTCAATGAATCATTGTATGCGAACTCTGCCTATGGCAATATGTGGTCCCAGCTGCTGTGGTGCTCTGTCACCAAGCTTCTCAGTAAGTCTCCCAGACTTCTGTTACCCACTTCCATTTGTCCATCCGTTTGAGGATGATAAGTAGAACTAAACGCCAAGTTAGTTCCTAGATTCTTCCATAAGGTCCTCCAAAAATGCCTTATGAATTTAGCGTCTCTGTCCGAAACTATGATTTTCGGCAACCCGTGAAGTCGAATGACCTCCTTGAAGAACATATTTGCGATGTGAGTCGCATCGCTAGTCTTCTGGCATGGGATAAAATGTGCCATCTTGGAAAACCTGTCCACAACCACAAAGACTGAATCAAATCCTCTTTGCATCCTTGGAAACCCCAATACAAAATCCATGCCTATCGCCTCCCATGGCCTCTCTGGTATGGGCAATGGCTGATAGAATCCTGCATTCTGCTTTCTTCCCTTCGAATGCTGGCAAACTCTACATCTGTCAAAAAATCTCTTAACATCTGCTTGCATTCCCGGCCAAAAATATGACTCGCTTAGCTTTGCGAATGTTTTGTCATGGCTAAAATGTCCTGCCAATCCCCCACTGTGTTTTTCCTTTAACAAGTTCTCCCTCATTGAGAATTTTAGAATACACAGTTGATTGCCTCTGAACAACAACCCTTCCTGGATCATATAATCTATCCAAGGAATTCTAACTCTGAGAACTGGATTCTCAGCTGCTTCATACGCCTCTGCAAAATCTGCATCACTTGCGTACATGTTCCTGAGATCCTCAAAACCCAATGTTTTGACTCGAAACTCCTGCAACAACAAACACTTCCTGCTCAAAGAATCAACCACTTTGTTAGCGGTACCAGAAATATGCTTAATCACAAATGTGAAATTCTGCATATACTCTACCCATTTGGCATGTTTCTGATTCAACTTCTCTTGTTGAGTCACAAACTGTAAGGCGTGGTTATCACTGTACAATACAAATTCTTTCGGGATCAAGTAATGCCTCCATTTCTTTAACGCCTGTATGATAGCATAGAATTATTTATCATACGTGGAGTATTTCAATTTTGCTTCATTTAGCTTCTCACTGAAATATGCAATTGGTCTGTCTTCCTGACTCAAGACCACTCCTATGGCAAACCCACTTGCATCACATTTCACTTGAAATGTCTTCAGGAAATCCGGCAACACCAACACTGGTTGTTCCGTGATCTTCCGCTTCAACAGATTGAAGCTCTTCTCAACTTCTATTGTCCAGTGAAAAAATTTATGCCGCTTCTTCACTGTGTCCATCATCACTGCACTGATTCCACTGAAATTCCTGATGAATTTAATGTAGAAACTAGCCAAACCATGAAAACTTCTCACCTCGAAAATATTTCTCGGTGATGGCCAATTCTTGATCACTTCCACCTTCCCCGGATCCATCCTCAACTCATTAGCCGAAATAACAAATCCCAAATAAATGAGTTATGTCTTCATAAATGAGGACTTCTTCATATTAATCAACANGAAACTAGCCAAACCATGAAAACTTCTCACCTCAAAAATATTTCTCGGTGATGGCCAATTCTTGATCACTTCCACCTTCCCCGGATCCATCCTCAACTCATTAGCCGAAATAACAAATCCCAAATAAATGAGTTATGTCTTCATAAATGAGGACTTCTTCATATTAATCAACAGCTTCTCCTGTTGTAGTTTCTTCATCACTATGGCTAAATGCTTCAAGTGCTCTGCCACTGATTTACTGTAAATCAGTATGTCATCCAAATACACAATGACGAACTTCTCGATGAACTCCCTCAGGACTTCGTTCATCAACCTCATAAAGGTACTTGGTGCATTCGTCAAGCCAAACGGCATAACAAGCCATTCATACAGTCTTTCATTTGTCTTGAATGCTGTCTTCCATTCATCGCCTTCTCTCATGCGAATCTGGTGATATCCTCTTTTCAGATCTATCTTTGAAAAGTACTTTGCCCCACTCAGGCAATCCATCAGATCATCCATTCTTGGCAGTGGAAATCTGTACCTGATGGTTATCTTGTTGATCGCCCTTGAGTCAGTACACATCCTCCAGCCTCCATATTTCTTTGGACTGAGTACTGTCGGAACAACACGTGGGCTCAAACTCTCCCTGACCAAACCTTTGTCCAATAACTCCTGGACCTGCTTTTTGACCTCTTCATTTTCTTGCGGCGTCAACCTGTACGCGGCTTTATTCGGCAAACTAGCTCCTGGTATGAGATCAATATGATGACTCACACTCCTCATTTGTGGCAAAGAACAAGGTAGTTCGTCCACTATAATGTCAACAAACTCTTCTAGCAGTTCCTGAACCTCATCTGGTAAATCATCCACTCTTGTGCTAGTCAGAACAATCCTCGGCTTCCTGACTACAAAGAATTGTGGATCTTCTTTCTTCTTCACCTCTGTAAGAAGCTCCTTCCCACTCATGAGAGGTACTGTGTTGCTTACTTCCGTCTTCACTTCCTTATCCTTTATCGGAAGAAACATATGGGTTCTCCCATTCTTCTCTAAAGTATATGTGTTCATTCTCCCGTCATGAACCACATTTATGTCATATTGTCATGGTCTACCTAGCAATAAATGACATACATCCATAGGAATAACATCGTAGAGTACTTTATCATTATACCCTCCTATCTTCAATTCAACTAAACACTATTTAGTGACACTTACCTGATGTCCCTTATGTAGCCATGAAACCTTGTATGGACTCGGGTGATCAGTTGTCTTCAGCCCCAAATTTTCCACCATCTCGGTTGAAACAAGACTATCTATGCTACCATTGTCCATGATAACCTTGCACACCCTATCCTTGGTCTTGCAAGCTGTTCTGAAAAGTCTGGTCCTTTGAGCTGAGTCCTCCACCTCCTTCCCAGGTGTTAAGAGAGCTTTACGCATCATCAGTGCCCTTCCGCCTTCTGTGTCTTTGGCCTCAACATCCTGCTTCTGCGCTTCGGCGATGTGAGCTTCCCCTCCATCCTTCTTTTTCTCTGGACACTCATAAGACTTGTGCCCATTCTTTCTGCATTTGAAGCATGTGATTACTCCACCTCTTCCTCTTCCTCTACCTCTAGTACGAGGAAAAGTGTTGCTGTCAGCATACCCTCCTCTTTGCTCAGTATGTTGTTCTCTCTATTCAACATGTGGCCCTCGCTGTGAGGTCCCACCTCTCTCAACTTTACCCTGAGGTTTTTTCCATTCCTCCTTGGGCTTCTGGTATTTTTCCTAGGCAACTGCATTGCCTCTGGGCTGACTTCTGCCTCGGCCCTTCTGACTCTGTTTTCAGCTCAACTTCTCCTCAGCTTTCAGAGCCATCTGATAAGCATCCTCCACCGTTCATATGGTTACCATGCTTAATTCATCCTGAATGTCGTATCTCAGACCATTCAGATATATAGCAACCTTCTCATCATCGCTCTCCCAATGACCTGCCCTGATGTTCAGTCGATAGAATTCCTCAGTGTATTCTTTCACTGTCATCAGCTTCTGTCTCAGGTTCTGCATCCTCCTGAACAAAGTAATTTGATAGTCTCTGGGGATGAATTTCTCCTTCATCTTCGCGATCATCCTATCCTAGCTCTTGATCTTCTGCTTGCCCTTGCAGCGTCTGTCAATTTGTAGCTCATCCCACCACAATGTTGCATGTCCTTTCAAGCGCGTGACAACATGCTTGACCTTCTTGTCCTCTTCGACATCTTCATAGTCGAAATATGTATCGAGAGCTCTAATCCAGTCTAGAATCTCTTCTGCATCTAGATTTCCCTCGTAAACTAGAATATCCATCTTCGCCTTTGCACCCATCCTAACAATAGCTTTAATTAGACGTTCAGTTGATGTATCTTCGGCTACAACTTCCTCCTCTCGTTCAGCCTCTATTTCACTATCGGAATCCCTCAGATCCCCTGCACTAGTTGTGCATCTCTGCGTTGTCTCCTTGCCTTCGATTCCTGCTCGGAGATCACGCATCTGTCTCTCCATTTCTGGATTGGTTACTTGCCTACCTCTTCTTCGCACCTCCCTATCCTCTGGATCAGGTGATTGTCTTTCTCTCCTCGGCGGCATGGTGAATTCTCCTTCTCTGCTACAGAAAGAAAAGTGATATTCCATCTCTGATATCAAACCTGACGCAGCCATACCCACAGGCACACCCGCTCACACAGGATCTTCTCCTCTCTTCGGCCCGAAGAACACCAATGTTCTTCTATTTCCCTATCGGAAAATCTGCACCCCACAGATTCTCTTCTGCGCGATCCCCCCCTTTCTTTACTTATCGGAGGATCGAAACTCGCGGCTTCGCAAGTTCACTGTCGATCACTCGGCTCTCGAATCCCCGAGACCCGATGGCCAGTCAATCGCTGACTTTCTCTCTTTCCTCTATCAGGAATTCCCTTATTGCAGTTTCGCCACTTGCGATATCGAACACCTTGGTTCCCCGACTCCTGATACCTGATGCGTCGAAACTTTGACGCACACGTGTGGGCTGACTTTTCCGCGCCTTTACTCCATCGACATTTCAGAATTCGCGGGATCGCGAATCCTGATGTCCTATGTTTTGGGACTTTGCATTCCTTGAACTTCGATATGCGTGCCACCTGTCCTCCACTCACTACTGTGACCCCACTGTCCTTTTCCCATCGGGATATCGCGTTTCGTGATTCCAAGCTGCAAGAATTTCTTACCTCCGAAATCTCTGATGCTCCGAACCCCAACTTCCTGGAATCTCCGGACACGCGTCCCCACTGATGGACGGTGTTGGGCTCATCGGAATATCGCGGATCGCGATATCGCAATTCTCGTTGCAACAACTTGGAGCTTCGACTCGCGAATCCCCGATACACGATATCACGTGTAGATCCGACGGTCCTTGTGACTCGGATCGACGGCTCTGCCCCTCCTAAGCTTGAAACATTTTCCACACTTATGCTGTAACCTCCCTAAACCTCCACGAGATCTAACGGCGCTCAGAATTTCGCGAAATCTCTCCGAAGGATTTCGACCATCCGTTCTTCCTAATGGATTTCTGCGAAATGAACAAAATACTTTCCCCACGAAGACTTGTTCACCTGCGCACAAACTTGCAGCGCCTGCTTGAAAACTTCAACCACAACTTCTCTATGCAATCCTTCCTCGAATTCGAAGGTCTATCCTTCCTGAGCTTCCTTACGACTCTTAAGTCCTCCAGAAAGAAACTTACACACACTCCTTGCGGTAAATCTTCAACGACGTCTGAGTGTTGAAGTCTTTCGACTCTGCGCACTCCTACAACAACAGTCTTTCAGTTCCTTACTCAGGTTCGCAACCCTGAGACTTTACCTGGCCTGCGCACTCCTTGCACGGCACTGTGCCTAACTACACCTTCGAGGAATTGAGAACAAAAGCTAACTCTAATTGAACCCTTCTGTCAACGCACTCCTTGCGAACAATTCAACTGCACTCCTTGCAGGAATTCTCTGGCTCAATTAGAGAAACAATTGAAACTCATTGACTCTTCCTTTCAGATTTCTGTTCAGACATGAAATCACATACACAGCATATAAAAGCAAATGTATGACAGGAAACAAATATTCATGAGCATTTCCATATCAAATACACAGAGAAACAACACAAACCATGAATTTGAATCAGTACTCTTCTAGTAATTCAAATATGTGTACATTTGTATTCTTACACAGCTCTCTCTGCTTGCTCTTGCTTTCCTGTTCCTTCATAATAATCTTACAATGTACAAGGAGGGTGTCTATATCTCGTTTCCCTCTTGTGCTCTAAAGCTATCAAATCTAGAATTAAAATCCTATCTACCTGCACTAACTATCTTAATTTCTGTCTATCTACTAAAGGATGAGAGCTATCTGCTCAAGGCCCATTACAATATACAAAGTGCGCTTCATTAAATCTACACATTAATGTTTGTGCAACAATATCAAGGTGTTTTCAAAATTTGTGCTGGCTTGTCCAGCTGTCTTCTGCTTCTGCGCTGGCTCGCTTGATGTGTTGGCGATGCTCCTGGATCACTACAGGAAATATACTTATTCATAGATATCGGTATACTTGATCCCAATCGCATCATGCAAACATTAATTTACTCAACATAATTAATTAAAAGTGAGATGTAGCCTACAGTTTATCCTATTACAAGAGTAATAAATCTATAGAACTAGTCTTTCTAGTTAATACATCCAATGACATTAGTATTTACTCAGCACTATATCCGAACAGAAAGAATCCATTCCTAACTATTGATTAGGAAGTATTTGGTCAGTCTTTAATCAAAACAACATTCGACCAGAATTCATTCATAGAAGTAAACAAAATGCAGATCTATCAGTTATCATAACATTTAACTAGAGAAAGAGTAGGATAACATATCTAAATCAATTTGCGGGAAGACAAAGGGAACAACCACGTTCCTCCCAACCGTAGAATAGGGCAACCAAAATCTCTTGTCCTGTTCACCCCCTAGCCTGACCATGAATCCATGCGGGCAAACTTGGAATTTCCTCTTCAGCAATGTCTTCGTCTGTCAGTAGTCTTATCCTTGCCTCACACTCAACAAATAGTGCTTATAACAACAAGAAATCAATATTTCTTTCCCCTAGCATACTAGACAATGTCCTGCCTCCTCACATATGCCATATATCCAAAAAAATTATTTTTCCCTAGGTATTTTCCCTCCCTTGGGGAATTTTCGTAGCTTTCCAAATCCCTGGTTTTCAGGGGCTGCTAGTGGCCAAATTCCTRATTTTCCACTTGTAACAATTAGCCCTGAGGTAGTTCCAACAGGTTTCCCACTCATGGAGTCATGGTCAGTTGATTTTAACATGGTTGTTCCATTTGTCCTCCTGTAATAAATATAAAATATTTTGTTTTATACAAGTGTCAAAGTCAAGTAGTTAGTTGATTCAGATCARATCTCTGCCCAACAGTCATAACCATTAATTACAATTAATCAAATTCGAATTTCGTAATTGCCATAAATGGAAAAAAATTTCCAAATTCGAATTTGCTAAAAACAGAATAATTTTCCTAACAAATTTCAAATACAAAAATAATTTATTTTTGGGGATGTCACAATGATCTGATGGATCATATTCTACTTGATATTAATGGCTATATTGATCCATGTCTTAACACCCGATTCTATGATCTCTATTTAAAGAGCATGGAGGGTCATTTGTTGAATATTGATTGTGAGAAACTCTTATGTAAAATATTTTGCTTTCACATTAATAATTGTTTCAAGTGGTTTGTTGGTTATGGTTGTGTAGTGTTTCCCTATTTGAAACTCTTAACCATGTAATACACCAATGTAGTGATATTTAATCTGGTTGTGTGAGTGGTTGATTAAGGTGTTTGTCCTATGTGGAAATATCATGTTTTTTCAAACACACTAAAAACATTCAGGGTCTATGAGGAAAATAAAGGAGGAAATAAAGAAACATTACTGAGACAACAAAAGGAGATTTGCATGAACATTGGGAATATTTAGACAACTATAAATTGAAATCTTGGGACATTAATGACACATAGGTGGATAGAGGGAGTTTGTGAATGTGAATCCTTAGGACAAAGAGGAGTATATGAGCTTGTCCATGGGAAATGAAGGTTATCTCATAGTTAAGTTGCAATGTGCAAAACATATCTAAGGAGTAATAATACAAAAATTAAATATATTTTAGAGAGTGTATATCTTCTATTTGTATTAATTCCTAAGCATTTAAAAAGCCAAACAAATGCCAATTCTTACTAATTTTTCCAAATGGGTTTTTAGGGTGAAATCTTTTTGTTATCACTGTATATATGACTGATTTCTTCAATGTTGTTTTATGTGCTTATAAAGTGTGCAAGTAGTATACAATCAAAATTAATGCACAATGAAATAGACGATTGAACAGATTTGGGAGTCTCTTGGCTCTCAAGATACAAAGAAACCTATAAAGGGAGGCAATAAAGAGGCATAACCGAGACACGAAAAGGGGATTTGCTCAAAAATTGGGAATTTCTGGAGCATTGGAAATTGAAAGCTTCGACATTAATGGTGCAGAGGTGGATAAACGAAGACTAAGAATGTGAATCCCAAGGATGGAGAGAAGTGTATAAGCGTGTTCATGGAAAATAGTAACAATGTATTACATCCATTTCTAATAATTCATGAACATATAAAAAAACCCAACAAAGGCCATTTCTTATTGATTTTCCCAACTAGTTTCAAGGATAAAATCTTCATATTATTATTATATCTATAATTAAAAGTCATATCTTATTGATTTTCCCAACTAGTTTCAAGGATAAAATCTTCATATTATTATTATATCTATAATTAAAGGTCATATCTTATTGATTTTCCCAACTAGTTTCAAGGATAAAATCTTCATATTATTATTATATCTATAATTAGAAGTATACAGCATTTTTATCCATATTTAATTAGAGCACACAAGTACTATACAATTAAACTAATACACATAAAATTCTACAAATTCTCATTAAGATATATATAGATAATTCACCTCTACCATAATTTTCAAGCCATAGCAATTACCATGAAATGAATAATTTAATAATGTAAAATAGATACGAGTATATAAATATTATATATGATTTGTAAATGGATTCTTTTGCTAAAATACTTGAAGATATAACATATAGAATAGTGTGGTTGCTCTCTCGTTGTCATATGTCTCACCTCAATTAACATAAAATGTCAGCTATTACCTAAATTAACATAAAATACCGCATCGGCTATAAAATGTAAACTATTATCTTAATTAAGATAAAATGTCAACTTTAAACATGTGGGGTCGTTGTGCAGACAATACAAATACGTCATTGATGATGCATGATGGTTTGTCATAATGTTTTCACATAATAATGAACAATTTCATGTATTTGTTAAGAACCGTCATTGCTCCGCTACCATTTCATTTATTTTATTATTTTATGTTTTGGATTTAATCCAATTTGATGGACTAGTAGTTCTTCTGAACCCGTCACTGCCCTGAGGGCGACTAGAAAACAATTTCAAGGAGACGTGGCAACTAATAAAAGACAATAAAAAACTTTTAGTGTCTCTTTAAGAATGGAAGGGTGATCGTTAAAAATATAAAAGATCTATTAGTATCAAAATTACATATTGATCTATTGATCCCCTCAACAAATAATGTTTCAAAACTATGAAACTAAGTGTTTCTTTCTCTTTTTATATATATGTATGAGGGCGACTCGAAAACAACTTCAAAGAAAGGTGGCAACTCGATAAAAGACAATAAAAAACTTTTAATCTCTCTTTAAAAATGGAGGGGTTTCATTAAAAATATAGTATGAAAATTACATATTGATCCCCTCAACCTTTACATAGTATATACAACAAATAATGTTTCAAAACTACGGAACCAAGTGTCAATATATATATATATATATCTCGAGGGAATCAATATGTAATATTTTTATATTAATAGATATTTTATATTTTTAACAAACACCTATCATTTTAGAGAGATTGAAATTTTTTACTTTTAACGTGTCGGGGTGTCAACATAAAGAAGGTGGATAAAAAAGTGGCAACAAAGTGAATATGAACATGCTCAAGAATAAACGTGTGCGTGTTTTTGAGAATGTGCACGTGTTTTTGATGTGATTTATTTGACAAACATGTTAATTTGGCTCTTTGGCAAGAACACACACGTGTTCTTCAGAACACCTATGTGCTCTAGGAACATATGTGTGTTTCTTTTTTGACCGATTAAAAAGGCGGGCACGACTAGTCTATTTCACCAAAATACTGATCGCACTG
This sequence comes from Picea mariana, assembly GCA_032191745.1. Lineage (NCBI taxonomy): Eukaryota > Viridiplantae > Streptophyta > Pinopsida > Pinales > Pinaceae > Picea > Picea mariana. Next base: position 62,500 of record JASDQU010243532.1, read on the forward strand.
TGCATTTGAGGAGTGATTGAGCGAATTGAAGCCCTGAGATATGTTGACAAGGTTTCCACACAATTATGACACTGGCTCCGGGGTATTCAAGGTATGTATTCACACACAATTTCATGTATTTTTAATTTCCTAAACTATTTAAATGTTTAAAAAATGAACATAATTTATATAAATTGCATTACTAAATTGCAACAAACATAATAAACGTGGAAACTCGAGAAAACCAAAACCCAACACCACCTCAGGAAGACATAGCAAACCCCAACCCACAACCAACTGTAAATGTAAACATGGAAATTGATGAAGGGTTGAGGTGTCTTAGATATCTTGTTGAAGACTTATATAATACCAAAGAGCCATTCCAATCATCATTAACTAGTTCCTTGGAGACCATTGTATCGTCCATTGCAAGTGTGCAAGGCCATTTAAGCAATATTTATTATTACAGTGCTAGAATGTTTGAATTTCACAGGACCGGCCTAGATGAAAACGGCCTAGATGAAAATCAAGTGATAGACTTAAACATTAAAAAACAAGAATTGATGACATTGTTCATTGATGCTAGAAATGAACTATAACTACTAGTCACAAAGAAACTCATTTGTATGGACTGGTGCACCTATTAATCATTTAAGAAAAATTGGATGGATGGGTGGTTTATGGATTTTTGACAAAACACCTTGCAATAATAGTGAGGTGCCTCTATATATCCTTACAAAATTATGGGAAGAGTTTATCTTGGGTGACCATGTCAACTTCTTTGACATTGTTTAATTCCAGTAGGTGGACTGTAGGCCCACACAATACATAAAGAATTATATGCATGACCTAACACTAGCTCCTCCTCCTCCTAGGAGAAGGCCTAATCCCCTGCTCAACATCCTCCCATAATAGAAAACGTCACCCAGACACATGTATCCATATCGACCTTAACTCGAAGCCTCGTGCAGCATGGAAATTTTGTAGCACTATCTCGGTAGAAGGTACTTCCAAGTGACATTGGGAGAGGGGTTCGTCCTTCAATCCCTGGAATAAAGTGCATCCAGGAGAGGGCACATGGACATACTAGGCATTTTTGTGACCCTCATAGATGCTTGAGTTGTAGGAATACTTGTTATCTGTTTTCGGAGGCCAGTAGACATGAGAGTTTCATGGAAGACATTAGTATCTTGACCATATCTATGTTCTTCAGTGATTATATATATATATATATATATATATATATATACTTTTTGTGTATTTTTTTCCATATTTAATTATATGATCTTTGCATTTTCTATGCTTAGATAGAAGAACCTCAATGCTAGTAGATCCATCAGTGCCAATTTTCACCATTGATGCAACACTAGAGACAACTTGCTCATTTGTTGTACCACATACATATGTATGTGTCAATTTTGATAAATTCTTCACAATGGTTTTCTTATTCTTTGGAATCCTAAAATATAATGTTGTTGTGTTTCTATAGGTTGTGGTGTCATACGGTTATGAATCATGTCAACTGGGATGGAAAAATGACCCCCTTCACAAGTATCATGAATCAAGTTAAATCTTGCTTATATGTGAAATTTGTTATATTGTTTTCTTAAATTTTTCATTTTTGTACTAATAAAAATATTATAAATATGCATGCAGTTTGCTTCATTCACTATTAGGTCACTATACCACCACCACTATCAACATTCCCCCCCATTATGTTTCTCTGGCTACAGGGAAAGTCCAGTCCTTGGTCATTGTGTTCTGACTCTTGGGATACCACTTTCCACCCCAAGGGTTTTACCATCGATCATACAAACTATGGGGGTTTATTTCCACCCACCCCCACCACATTTTCCATCACATCCATCCACAGTGGTTGCACCTATACACCACCCACCCCTACCACCTTTGTCATCACATCCATCTATAGTGGTTGCACTCATGTTCCACCTGCCCCTACCATCGTTTCCATCCCATCCATCCATAAGGGTTGCACTTGTACACCACCCACCCCCACCACCTTTTCCATGTTATCCATCAGAAGTGGCTACACACATATGCCACCCACGAGTCATCACTATTATAGACTAGATCATCTCATCCACTGAGGTTGCACCACTACACTCATGCATCCCCTCATCCATCATTTGATGTAGAGATAATAGTCCATGCAACAACATGTGTTTCCTTGGAGTTGCTTGTCCAGCTGAGTGTTCCACCTATTAGCGACTCTCGATGTAACATCCTCGCTATAATCCCCAATTTAATTAATGCATAATGTAGATATGAAATGTGGCTACGGCTAAGTAATTCCATATGCGAATTTTATTTATATTTTTAAATAAATAAAATGTGATACCGACTATTGGGGAATATGGACAGAGATGGGGGTTGAATTTTCCATGAGATAAGAGAGTGTCTAAGAGGGTTCCAAGGGGGAAATTAATTATGGGTATCGATTCAACCCATTTTCCTAAATTTTATTATTTTTGGGGATAACTTCTAATTTTTTGGTTGAGTCTATGAGATCTCAGTCATTAAAATCATGTAAGATGGTGGGTGTAAAAGGTCACATCCCATAGTTATTGGGAGCATGGGGATGAAGTACAATCAACATTGGGCAAAGTGAGAAGTCAGTGTCTTGGGGAAAATAGAGGAAATTAGTATGCGGGAGAATATGTAGTCTTTACACATTGAATTTTTACATGAACAACAAGTGGAGAGAAGGAAAGGAAACACTAGAGATAGAGCAAGGAGGTTGGGTGAATCCTCGAGCATGATGGAGCATTTTCAGAGACTTTTATAGCTAAAGACTGAAGAGATAGGTTGTCATTCCTTGAGAGTGAGCTCTTGTGGGAGTTTCACTATAAAAACAAGACTTTGTTGTTGTTTGATGGTAGTTTTCATAACATTGAGTTTCCTTGAGTTAATAATAGAGTGATTCTTGGTTAATTGTGTTAGAGACACCTTGATAAAAAAATGGGATGCCTGATGGATGGAGAGTAGTGAAGGGGTACATTTCTTGGGGTGGGTAGGTCATGAAAAAGAGAGTTGGTGGAAATTGGGATAACTGTAAGAGAATACCAATGGGTTGTGGGATATCTAACTTGTGAGGGGACAGTGAGAGAAACCCTTTTTCTTGTGGATTCCTAGCCTAAGATCGGGGATGACTTGTTGTTTAGATTTAGAACAACAAGTCTATGGTTGGGTAGAACATCCCTCCCAAGCAGCTGGTTACAATGTTTTTTTAAAAAGACAAGTGCTTATATGTTTTCCCGAGTTAATTTATGATTTTAACTATTGTGTGTTTTACTCTGTGCACGAGAATGAATTATATGTTTTTGTGGTGAATTTATTATCTTCCTTTACATTTTTAACTATAATGGACAATTTCATGAGCTTGATTTTCATGATGTTCATAATTATGTGTTTAAATGTATCTGTTAGTCAATTTTTAGTAGTAGAGGTAACAATATTCTGGGTTGGTGCTCAAATCATCAAGTGTAGTACAAAGCCGATTTCACATGCATTTTTTCTCAGTGAGGGTGTGAAATTCATGTTAGTTAGCATGGTGTAGATACATTTAAATAATGGTACCCACAATGGTTAAATCTATGTACAATTCATAGTTGGTAAACTACAAGAAGTTAATTAGCAGAAAAATTTTGAATTATGTGTATTTTCTACCAGTAATGTTCTTTGTTTAAGATGGGGGATGTTACACTCCACCATTCCTCAAATTATTCATAGTGAGATCATTTTTTGATTAATTTTTATGTATAATTAATAGAATTGATTTTATTCATTTTTGTTTAAATTTCATGCTTTGATCTTTGTAATTGACATTAGGTAGCATCATTAAGATATTAGGGTCACAGATGAGGGAAAACAACTTATTATTGTCTATATCATATGTGGCGAGTTCTCTTATCTTGAATTATAAAGTATCATTTTGTAAGTATGTTCATTCGTTGCGAAAAAAGAACTTATAAGAATATTGTTTTTTTGTCTAGTCTCCAAAGAGATGAACCCTACCCAAGCACAAAATGACTCAAGGTCCTACTTCGAGTAAGAGAAGAGAGATTGAGTTCTTGGATGCATTTGATAGTTGCAAGGGTGGAAATGGTCAATGATTGACCAATGAGTGTCATTTTTTATTATCTATGGCACCATATGCCATTTTTCCATGTTTAGCCACTTGTCATTTTGTATATTGGGTATGATGTGTCATTTTGTAAAAAACATACAATTTAGACAATTTTGAATACACACACACATTTCATGGCATGTGTTTTATGAATTGCAATGTTTTTTTATTTTATGTTGATGAATGGTGATTTTGATGAGAATGATAACAAATATGTTATCCATTAGGACAATGAAAACTAATAAACTAAATATATACCATCTCTAACATGAGATCCTCTAGCTTTACCATTCCAAAAAATCATCGTCATAAATTAAGGTAAAGTTAAAATTTCAAGAGTACTTTACTCAACACAATTACCTTTCTTCAATGTCAAACAACACCAATTACATTTGTAATGTTTCATATTAAAAACCATTATTTAGTATTTTGATGCCTTTGATAATCAAATAGAAATATGATTTTATTTATCACTATATAGAAAGAACCCAACCATTCAATTGTCATTCTTATGCATTTACCTTGCAATATATATATATATATATATATATATATATATATATATATTAATTTCAAATTTTCTATCCAATAGGTTTCCCTAGCTATGAAAATTTCTAGCAATAGTATAATCAAAATTGAAGGAATGAATGTTGGGATAGACCTAAAATCAAACCTATACTTGAATACAAGTAGATAGCTATGGTCATTTGTCCATTAATCTTCATAGAGTAGATAATCAAACTCACACAAGCAAGAAATCATGGACCAACACTTTCACAATTTGTGGCAAGTTAGATTCTTATGGCAAGTTGCAACTCGCCTCCTAAATACATTCAGGGACACATTGACAATTTGGTTAGAGGGAATAAAATCCAAACTAATAAGAGAAATTGATTCTTGTAACCTCCCACAAGTGTGTTTGGACAAGGCCTATGTGACCACACTACTCATAATCTCCTTACATAGTGTTCTTCAAAATCAACCCCTAGTTTATAAATTGCATTATGCCTTACTGGTGCAACCAGGTCAACTTTAAATTTATTATCCCTTTCTTAAATCACTTCACTTAACCGGCTTGAATTATCATCATTTAACACTACTTTCAACTAGCCATCGAGACCATCGGGCCACCCATCCTTGAGATACAGATAATACACCTTTTATAATTCTACTCCAGTTTGGTTTAACTAGCCCAATGGGCACCAAGAATACTCATCCAAACATCCTTACCTAATCGTAATCCCTATCTATTTTAAGGTCTATCAATTGACCACCGACCCACCAAAATATAAGGCCACTGAAAAATTTAAGATTGGTCTTTTCGAGGGATTTAAGGTTGGTCTGGTTACCAATCATTTTCGTTTGTTGATATCTTATGATGATCAATGAACATATCTTCTTATTCTAAATGTACACTTGTGGACACTCTTCCATGTCTCCACTAACTATCTTCACCCAATATTGGATTCCCCTGTTGTATAGCCTATGTGGACTACTAGAATATCTTTACGGTGCTATATTTAACCTTTTTCTATCCAACGTTGTATGTACATAAAGTTCATAGGAACTTCACCTCGATATCGTTCTCATCGAATCTATATCCACTCATCTAACCCTCTTACTTAGAGACTCATTCTTTACCGTAACCACACACAATTTAACCATTATATCCATGGTTTACTCATATTTTCTCTCATAGGGTATACACATAGACCCTAACTAGTTCATTATCACATTCATTAAAAAAATTCCTTCATGTAACATGAATACAATAATTTATAGGTACATACACATAGTAGAGGCATAAATACATATTCTATTGAGTAACTTTGAACCTCAATGATGCAAACCCAAAACTATCTCCTACCTCTCTACTAGCATAACTACATGCATCTGGGCACTTCTCTGGCCCTGACCACTTTTTTCTCTTATGCCCAAAGGCTTACAATATATATACAAGGAAAATAAATTCGCGATCAATTCATATCCTAAATATTCTCAACTAATTACTTGGAAAAGAAAACTCATATTTCTAATATCATTTCTAATCCCTGAAATATGCTAAAGGCATATTCACTTGTACATTATATGACACATGGTATTTCTAGCAACCAAACTCATATTTATCTAAAACCTTATAGAACCTATTTATAGAATTAGGAAAATACAATAATTTCATTAAGGGCACCCACTCCCTTTGGTAAATTTCAATACCCCCTAAGGCCTGATCAACAGTGTTAACTTTGGCAATTATGCTCCTGCATCATTTACTGAGAGAAACCCTACTTCCATAAATTTCAAAAAAACCATTTTATAGGAAATCAAATCATAGGGAAGGGTTTCCCCTAGATATAAAATACTGTCAAGAGTCCAGCACAATCGACAGTTTGTCCATTAGAGGAAGGGTTAGATTTTTATGGAGAGTTTCAAATTGCCTCCTAAATCCATTCATGGACACATTGACAGTTTGGTCCAAGGGCATACAATCCAAACTGAGTAGCATAAATGAGTTATGTAAGCTCCCTCAAGTGTATTTTTCCAAGGCCCACATGACTAATCTACCTACAATCGCTTGCCATAGTGTTCCTCAAAATTGACCCATAGTTCAAAAATCGCATTGAGCCTTTCTGAATAAAAAACCTAGTTCTAAATACCCTCAAACAAAAATTTTTTTGGCCAATGGAATCATAAGGGAGATATGCCCCTAGTTGTAATCCAATGTTAGGAGTCCAATGCAACTAGTGGTTCATCCATTGGAGGCTCGATTAGAGTTTTATGGTGAGTTGCAACTCACCTCCTAAATCCATTCAGGGACACATTGACAATTTGGTTTGGGGGCATAACATCCAAACCGAGTAGCATAATTGATTTCTATAATCTCCTGTAAGTTTGTTTGGCCAAGGCCCACATGGCGACAATACCCAAAATCACCTGAGAGTTCATAAATTTGATTGTTCCTTAATAAGAAAAACCTTAATTCCAAAGATCCTTAAACATACCATTTTCTACAAAATAGAATCACGTGAGACTAGTGACCCTAATTTTAATTTGGTGTCAGGATTCCAACGAAACTGATGCTTCATCCATCAAAGGATCAGTTAGATTTTTTTGGCAAGTTGCAACTTACCTCCTTAATCCATTCGGGGAAACATTGACAATTTGGTCCAAGAACATAAAATCCCTAGTAAGATAGATTTATGACACAAAATATGACTACAAGGACATTCAAGAGACCATAAATGTATTCTTAGGACCCAAATGAGATGATACAAAGACACTAATGTGGATGCTAAAGTACTTAAGAATATGCTAAAATCATGCAACATTAATGAAAATGATGGATACTACATTAATAAGACATGTTATTATATTGCCAAGGAAGATGTTGGATATGATCCCAATGTAATTATTGGCCGAATAAGTAGGTTGTACTATTGTGATTCTAGTGAAGGTGTCATTTTCCATATTGAAAATAATTTACATGCTCATCAAACATTAAATCAATTGGGGATTAACAGAGAGAACGTGTCTAGGTTTTTTTGGGAATCTTTCGCTAAGTGACACATAAAATAGTGCATAAACCAATATGGTTGTAGGATGAGTTGAGTGATCAAGAGAGGGAGCTAATTGCATTTCTCATAAACTATGCCTCTACTAAAATCCCATGATTTTCTTGTGCTAATGTAGGAGAAATAACAATGGCATATATTGTGCTAGAATTTGGATTGGCCTTTGTTGAAAGCCTATGTTTGTCATACCTAACCTTGATTTTTCTCTTTCTTCAATTATCTTTCCAATTTTATTTATTTCCTTGAATCCTTTCTACCTCAATTACATAGGTTCCCCATGTTTAAAGAGAAAAATTTCCTTCAAAGTACACCGAAATACCGAAAGTCCCTTCCAAGTACACCAAAATACCAAAAGTTCCTTCCAAAATTTCTCTTCCAATTATACAACAAGGAAATAAATTCCTTCCAGTTACACCAAGAGACCAAAAGTGCCTTCCAAAATTTCTCTTCCAATTATACAACAAGAGAAGAAATGCCTTCCAAGTACACCAAAAGACCAAAAGTTCCTTCCAATTATACAAGAAGAAAATAAATACATTTCAAATACAACAAGAGACCAAAAGTGCCTTTCAAAACTTGTCTTCCAATTATACAACAACACACAAAATTCCTTCAAAGTACACCACAAGACCAAAATTTCCTTTAAAAGTTTTCCTTCCAACTATACAACAAGACAATAAATCCTTCTAAACACACCGAAAGACCAAAAGTTCTTTCCAAAATTTTCCTTCCATTATGCAAGAAAACAAAAAAATTCCTTCTAATTATACAACAAGACAATAAATTTATTCCAAGTACACCAAAATACCAAAAATGTCGTACAAAACTTGCCTTCCAATTAAAAAACAAGACATAAATTTCCTTCCAAATACATAAGATGACAATTATTTTCCAATTACATAAATTTTCCTACCAATTGCACAACAAGACAAAAGTTTACTTTCCAATGATACTAAACAAACAAAAAGCATGTTTGTTGTTGTTGTTTCCTCATGCATATTTCGATATGGTGTTGCATTTTTGGGAGAGAAAGAGGATGAAAAGTGTTCTCTCCTCGAATAGAGAGTGTCGAAAAGAGTGCACATGCATTCTAGGAACATGTGCATGCTTCTGTTAGACAAGAATATGAGATAGATGCAATGCTTGACATCATTTATTTTTTCTCACAAGAGTGTGTGCGTGCTCTTAATGAAATGGAAAAAAAATTGTTATATGGCCTGCATAAATTTAGGAATAAATGTGTGGAGGGGATTAGGAACAGCTAGGACCTAGGGGATTAGGATTGAAAGTTTTTTGAGGAATATGATAGTGGTTAGAGCATTAGGATGAAGGTAAAAAAGTTGTGGGGGGCCAAAGAAGATGTATGGGGATAGGTCACTTAGGGATCGTGTGTGGAGTAGGTTAAGGGTCAGTTATATGTGGGGGAATAGGGTTATGTTGGGCTAGGACCCAAGTGGTGGTGGGTTACCAATAATAAAAGGGCATATCGATCGAGAAGAGGTAGGGTCAAAGGTATATAGGCCCCCCTCTAACATGCTTCTTGTATCCCCCACTCTATGTCCCCTGTTATCCCCCACCTCATAGTATTAATAATGAAATATGAAATTAAAAAAAAATGTATTAGGATTTAATTGAATCCATGACTCCACTCCCTCTCACTCCTCCTCTCTCTCTACCTCCCTCTCTCTCTCTCTTTGTCACCATACCTCCCTCTCTCTCCCTATCTCTCTCTCTACCCCTTTGTGTCCCTATCTCCCACACTCTGACCCTCTATCCCCCACTTACTCTCTCCCCTTGTCTCCCTCTCTCCCCCACTATGAATCTCTATCACCCAACACACACACACACTCTCTCTCCCTTGCTTACTTGATCTCGCTCTCTCTCTCTCTCATTCTTTCTCACTCTCCCTCTCTCTCTCTCCACCCCCCACTCCCTCCCACCCACCCCCCCCCTCTTTCTCTCTCTCCCTCCCCACTATCCCCTC
>JASDQU010243532.1:72278-113081 GCA_032191745.1 Picea mariana
AGAGAGATGTAAAGAGGGAAATGAGAGGAAAATGAGGGAGAGAGGGAAGGAAGGTAGAGAGATTGAGAGAGAGGTAGAGAGTGAGAGGGAGAGGGAGATAGAGGGGGTGGGAGTGGGGTAGATAGGGAGAGGGAAAGAGGGAGAGAGGGAGAGTTATGACCCAAGGGTAGTATACATGTGTATAAATGTATATAATGTGACCCCAAGGGGGGGCACATATGGGCCTAAATGTACATGCAATGTGTAAATATATATGTAATGGAGTCTCCATAGTAGTAAAGGGGCCTCATGTGCAAGTGTGAATAGGTATATATAAATATTATGTATTCATTAATGTGGACACATGAATGGTGATGTATGAATGTATTGTGTTATGTGGAGGATTGTTTCCTATTATTTAAGGATTTATTATGTATCTTATCTGTCTTGGAGTTGTAATCCATGATCACATTCTAATGCAAACCCCCTGCCTCCCTAGGGGTCTTCTTGACCTCCTGGTCAAGGATCGATTAATTTTGTGTCAGACTGTCTCTTAGGACTTCTACTGAGTCCAAATTTGGGTTTACACAGGCCCCTATTTACTCTATGCGTAGGCTCTTAGAAACCTGTGCATTCTTTCCTCATGCTTTTTACCTTCTAAAAAAAATATTAAACGAAAGGCACTATATCCCTCCACCAGGCCCCTCTCCTTCATTTGAACATGGGCTATGACCTAGTAATTAACCCTTGGACCCCACCCAATTCACGACTTCTGGATATTTTCACTTTAGGAGTTCCCAACAAACAGAGATTTAGATCTCTCCGAAGTTGTGAAATGTGCGAAGCGCCAAACCCCAAAATGATCAATGGATTATAAATGCCACACATATCAACGGTTGACGATGAAATCCAACTTCGGGCTTTGAGAGTTCTTCCACCCTTGCACAATCTTTCTGTTAGAGTGACTCTCTTCCGAACACATAGATCCCCACCACGTGTCCTCCCTGGATCCAACAATMTAGATTCACCCTTGCACTTCAGCTTCGAGACTTTGATGGAATGGTCCTTTTCTCCTCGAAATTATCAYGAAGCTCTAGATTCCTAAATAAATGATTTATCGACGCGTGTCCGTGACATATCAATGACTACAATTACTTCTCTCCTTCGGGACTCCGATGGTCCTGYTCCTTGTAGGCCTGTTAAAGTCCCCAAATACACTAAGTGTTGAAGGGTCCTGAGGGCTATCCTTCACACAACTATTGTAGATCTGACGCTTGTCATCTTCCTGGTGATATCCCACGGGATCTTCACCATCACTTCTTTAAATTATCCCTTCAAGGAATTATGGTTGCTGGCCCTCCCGAGCTTAACTTCCAGAGGTATATGATATCGTTGTCTTCCCTCTGTGCACTCCTCCTGCAATGTAGAATGTTGGACTTAGGAATTTCCTAAGTATCCTTCCTTGGTACTGATGGTAGATATCTCTCTTGAGCTTGGGTTCTTGAGGTATATGAGACCTCCACCTCCTCTTTGTTCTCTTATTTTGATATTTTAGACATTTAGACTTAGAAAAACTTTCTAAGTCTTTTCTCCTCAAAGAATCAGATCACTATCTCTCCTGAGCTTGTTAATTTAAGGTTTCTAAACCCTTAAGAATGCACCTTACAGCCTTGGAACTCTGCAACACTTGATTTTTCTCCTCTGAGTCAAAGATTTTGAGAACAACTCAGCATGTGCACTCCTTGCATGGCTCTATGATTTCTCTGCACTATTACGATCAAATATTCAACATTATCTCTCCTGATCATATCTGAGTTAAACTTAACTCTGTCAATGCACTCCTTATGGACAATGTGCACTCCTTGCACGAGATCTCACAAGAGAAACAATTGAAACTTATTCCAACTCTACAGATTCATGTATTTAACCAAAAAATACATCCACAACAACAAGAACAAGTAAAAACAAAGAATTTAAATGAACAAAAATCCTATCATTCATTCAGATAAAAAAAATAACAACAACACCAAACATTAGGATTAAAGCGCCCCTGTTCTATTCATTCAAATGATAAAATACATAAATGCATGTAGCCCTCCACTGCTCTTCAACAAACTTATACAGTGCTCTCTATCTCTCTATAGTAACAACTCTCTCTCTCTCTCAATAAAAACTATTGAAAAATGAGCAACCCAACTTTCACAAATGAGAATCCACCTTCTTTGGGAACAAGATCCAAGCATATATACAAGAGGTGATTCATCGATCATTTCCCCCCAACAACCGAATTCTATCCTAGGAGGATTTAATGCATCCATATACTAAGGACTTTGGAGTTAATAACATTTACAAATAAGATAAGGGCTGATGCACAACCTCTGTACAATAAAACCTTTACATTAAAGTGATATTGATCCGAGAGGATCTTTGGGGATGGCCTCAACCTCCAATCCTTAATTACATTTATTTTCATAAAATTTCAAATTCAAAAAGGTGCGCTCTCCTTTGTGTAGTCCAAATCAGCTCCATAAATGCATTGGTTGATGTGCTACTCTCCAGCTTGTCATCCTTTTAATGCTGATGTAGATGCCCCAACATCATACCAAAAATTCATGGATTCCTTTCCATGAGGTCCTACTCTATCTTTCCTTGTTTCAAAATTTCTTCTTCACTTACCCAGTTGACATCTTCTTCTAGATGGCCTTTCCACTTCACAAGCTATTCAAAATAAGTCTTCCTTCTGGTCCTTTTCCAATTCTCTGATCTATGATATTCTCCATCTGTGGATTCTCTGCTACAAGCATATTTTTTCCCATATGATTTCCTTCTAATCATTTGATCTTCCTGTTTCATCTTCCCTGTAAGGATACAAGTCCGTAACATAAAAAATGGGTGATATTCCCACATTGTCTGACAACTCTATCTCATAAGAATTTGTTACAAACTTTCTAAGGATCTTGAATGGTCCTATCTTTTTCATTTTTAGTTTGTTATATGTTCCACTTGGGAACCTTTCCTTCCTAAAGTGTGCTAAAAATTGATCTCCCACTTCAAATTGAAGCTCTCTCCTATGTTGATCAACTCTTTATTTGTACTTTTTTTTTATGTCTTGCAGCTTCTCCTTGATATCACCATGAAGTTTCAGCATCTCTACAATAAAATATTCTTCTCCAGCACTTCTAAATTCATTCTATCCCAAATATCTTAATTATGAAATTCCCCTTAGGTGCATTCCATACACAATATGGAATGGAGTTCTTCATGTGCTCCTATTTGGTGAATCATTGTATGCAAATTCTACTTGTGGAAGAATCTGATCCCAATGACTGTTATACTCAGTGACTAAGCTCCTCAACAAATTCCCTAAAATTTTGTTTACTACCTCAGTCTGTCCATATATCTGAGGGTGATATGATGATATGAAGGACAAATATATCCCCAATTTCTTCCACATTGTTCTCCAGAAATGACCAACAAATTTGGTGTCCCTATCTCAAAAAATGCTCCTGGGAAAACCATGTAGTCTTACAACTTCTTTAAAAAGAAGACTTTCTATGTATATAGCATCATTTTTCTTTTGGCATGGGATAAAGTGTTCCATTTTGGAAAATATGTCAACTACCAAAAATATGGAATCATTTCCTCTCTGGGTTCTTGGTAATCCCAACACAAAATCCATGTTGATAGCATCCCAAGACCTATTCGGAATAGGCAAAGACTAATGAAGACCAGTGTTTTGTTGTCTTTCTTTTGCAAATTAGAAAATTCTACATTTGTTTACAAACTTTTTTACTTCAGATCTCATACCTAGCCAATAGTATGAACCACTCAATTGTGAAAATGTTTTATCATGACCAAAATGTCCTACTAGACCTCCATTAAGCTTCTCTTTCAATAAATTGTCTCTCATGAGCATTTTGGTATGCACAATTTGGTCCCTTTGAATATTAGTCCATATTGAATCAAATATTCCATCCATGGGATCCTGTCCCTTAGCAAAGGATTTTCACAAGCTTCATAATCATCTTTGAAATCTGCATCTTCGCCATACATTTGTTTAAGGTGTTCAAACCCCAAGGTTTCCACTTTGAATTCTTGCATAATCAAACACCTCCTACTCAAAGCATCTGCAACCTTGTTTGCACTACCATAAATTTTTTTAATAACAAAAGTGAATTTTTGCATAAATTCCACCCACTTTGCATTCCTCCGATTCAACTTCTCCTGTCTAGTTATGAACTGTAGAGCTTGATTATTAGTATACAACAAAAAATCTTTGGGAATAAGATAATGCCTCCACTTCTTTAAGACTTGAATCACTGCATATAACTCTTTATCATATGTGGATTACTTGTTCTTGGTATCATTCAACTTCTCACTGAAATATGCAACATGTCTGTTATCTTGACTTAAGACTGCTCCAATTGCTACTCCAATAGCATCACCCCTTACCTGAAATGTCTTTCAAAAATATGGCAGAACTAAAATTGGTTGTTTTGTGATATTATCCTTCAATATCCTGAATCTTTTCTCAACCTCTTCTGTCCATTTACAATACTTATGTATCTTCTTCACAATCTAATATTGGTGCACATTGTTATGTTGGTTTTGCAACTTGGGTGAGAAAAACAACAACACTTGCATGTCTAGATGAGTCTGCTAGACAATACATAAGTTTGTGAGTGGGTTAGATAAGACAAACACATATCAAAGAAAATAAATAAAAATAAAACAACTAAGAAATAAATGTTAGAAATCTTAAGAAACTTACAACCATGAAAATTAAACAATGACCAACATAATCTTACCAATGGATCAATAGATTAGTAGGAAAAACACGACAGAGAAAGTTAGGGACTTATGAGTCCCCTCTTCCTCCTTGGGAGGGCTGTTGAGTTCCCTAATTGAGATCTATTCACTCCTTACAATGGAAGAAATGACAAATTAAGAAAAACAATGCCTATTCCTTCAAGAGGTGAGTGGAATGGCCTATTGCAATGGTGCTTGAAGGCTTCGAAGAGAAAAGAGGATTCTCAAGGAAGAATTCTTCCAGCATAACAATACCTTGAATATATTGGTTTCTTAGCACACCCATGACTCTTATTTATAGAATTCATACATGGAAAAATGTAATTGGTTCATAGTGTGAACAAGGGGCCTTTTAGGGCACCCTCTATCCTTTGACCAACCCCCAAGCTAGATTTCGCTCAGATATGAGTTTCAAATCGTGTTGGGGGTCGGACCAAAAGTGGTTGAGGGGCTGACAAGATCCATAAATGCGCCTTTAATAGAAGTGTGTGTCTTTTCTCGTACACAGTCATGCATTTTGTGCATAGTGCCTGTTGAGGCCTGGGTTGGCCTATACACTTTGCGCACTGTGCTCGCTTTCCTTTTGGTGATTATGCACAATATTATTTTCTACCCCAATTACATAGTTTTTTTCCTTCTGGATGAATTTTAGTGTTGTAGGTGGACTAATTGTTGTTGGAATTGATGTTTTTCCTTAACCATTTGTGTGCAATGTTGCAGATGATTTTTCAGTGATAACAAATGCCCCCTGATGTGTGAGGTTAGGACCATATGTATAGCCGAAATACATAAATTTTTATTTTACTGAGAGTACCATTGTAAGGAGGAATGAAGAGAGGAACTGCAAGAGAGATCCACTGGAAGGAGAGGGAAAACTATGGGACCCAAACCTTTCTCTAGGGAGAAAAAATTAAAATATGTGTACAAACAAGGTGGGCATGCCCCATGCTCTTGTCATGGAACCAAAATGTGAGACGATAATTGAAGATGGATGTTGATGTAGATAACTGTAGCGCCCTCGCAGGTGGTTGATAATGACAGATGAAAATTCTGACTGGTGAACGAACTTTGAAGTGAGGGAAGGATGACTGTAAGAATTGTCTATGACTCATAGGTATTGATGTCCTAATGAATTCATAGGTCTTCAACTGGTATGAAACGACTACAATAGTCACATAGTAAGACCCACCGTAACATAAGAGTTTTATGAAGTCGAATGTTATGGGGGTCAACAGAATCAAAGAGCAATGATGATTCTCTTTGTGTCATCTGAGACTCTTCATTGTAAAGGTAATGAGAGCCAAGATAATGTCTCCATTTTAGAAACTATGCTGATGTTGACAAGAAGGGAGACACGACTCCAAGAAGTAAAGAGATTTGTGAAATCCACTAAGATGATATCAAGTACTGACGGGTAACATGAACAAAGTCAATATTCCGGGAGACTCAATACTGTCCTTGGTTGGGTAATTTTGAAGGATGATTGGAAGCAACCGTAAAACTGGATCTAGTGTCAGGGGGACGACTAGATATGGGGTTAAACTATGCCAAAGGATAACAAAGTGGACAAACTCAAATATCATGGGTATTTGGACTTGGGATACTCGGGGTTCACGAACGATGTCAGTATGAAAAGAGAGTGGATTCCCCAACCAAGGGCAACGTGGGTTTCTTTGCCAGGGAAAAAAAAGCCATCAAGGGTGAGGACGAAAAATATAAGTATATGACAGAAACAAATACTTTTTACAATTGACAAAGAAATAAAGAACAATTTGGGTTGAGTATACAAATACAGAAATGGGTGCCCCAGTGAAAGATGGATTGGACTGTTAAGGAGAACGTTTGTGAAAGAAAAATGGTGGAGGGTGGGGGCCCCATGGGTGGGTTTCTTTATTAGGTAAATGAATGGAGGACAATATACAGATGGGAAAACTGATGGTGGATGATATGGAAAGCTAATGAAACTGAGGTGTAGTCAACATAACCGAGATGATATGAATTGGGAGTGTTGATGATTAAAGATGCATGAGACATCCTCCAGGACACAGACCTGAGAGAGAGCCCTTGAGTTAGGTGTGTTGTTCCTATCTGAGACAGAAATGGAATGTTATGTTGGCCTCATCCTTAAAATGATTTGAGATTAACTCCAGATGATTCTCCTATGTAACACAATGAGAAAGAATATTTGTTGAGTTGGATGTGCATGTGGCTGAGCACAGGTCAACGTGTGAAATCCCTTGAGATAGGTGCATCGTTATGAGACATAAATGAAACAATGTATTAGCATCCACTGAGAATAGAATTGATATAATGAAATCCAGATGACCCTCTTGTGTAAAGCAGTGAGAAATAAGATCTGTTGAGTTGGACGTGCCTGTGGATGAGCACATGTGAACATGATCCTAGTGGTTGAGCACTAGTGAGTGTGGTTCTCCTGTGAGACGCAGTGAGACAGAGATACATACCTGTGGCTGAGCACAGATGGATGTGCCCCTAGTGGTTGAGCACTAGTGGGTGTATGATATCCCTTGCTATATTTTTCAAGAGTCAAACTTGCCTGTAACCCTATTTTTTATGTAAAGGGTACAGGTCGGCCCCACCTTAATGTAAAATATAATTAATGTAAAAGATAATTAATATGGTAATTATTAATTATATTTTGAGCTATTGAGGTCAGACCTATTGTGCCAATAGACACATCTTTTGATGTGACAAGTCTTATATAAATAAAGGTGAATCCCCATTGAGGAAACACACTTTTCATTGTGTCATCTCATGATTTTAGAAGTTGTGGTCTGAAATTATGAAAATTACAACACCCTCTTATGTGGTAGGTTTGGTGATGGTGTGGGAGGTCTTTCTCTTGAAGAATATAACAAAGGATTGGATGGGTTTTCTTCTCTTGTTGAGAAGGGTTTCCCAGGATACTTCTTGTGTTCTTGTGCATGGTTATTATTGTGATCTTAGTTTACTGCAATAGTTATGGTTCAAGTTAAAGTCAAACAAAAAAATTAAAGAGAATGCATTAGCCATAGCTCATTGAAAATTCAACATGGTTTCAGAGCAGGCTTGATGGATACCATTGCACATTAAAGTTGAAGGTAAGGTCTAAACTTTGTTGTAGGTGTGAAGAGAAGAGGGTCGATCCTCTCCTTGAAAATTATGTGGTATGTGATGAGGCCAGATCTCTCGTAATTGCATTGTGAGACTAACCGTAGGCCTGAGCACTGTTGAAAATACTAAAAGAAGACCGCAACAAAGGAGAAACCCCACGAGATATTATTTTTAAAAATTATGTGGTGTATGGGAGAGGAGGTCGGAGCCTAGGAGAAACCCCACAACAACTGAAGCATATCAAAGAGGAAGTCAAAGCCTAGGAGAAGGGATGGATGTTACAACAAGGTAGCCACATGCTTGAGGAGCATGGCCTACCCTAAACCACAGGAATCCATAGGAGGAGAACTTATCGCTGGAATAAAGAAACAAGGGTCAGACCTCTCCTTTAGTGGTAAAGGTTGAGGTCGAACCTCCCTTAGTTTTTCTATGGAAAATAGAAATAATGGAAACATACCTCTAAGGATTTCATATCCTATAAGGAAAGGGTCGGACCCCTTTCTAAGTTTTTGTGGTGAAGATACCCCACCGCCAGATCAAGGGAAGGGTCAAAACCTCTCTAAATTTTCTATGGAAGAATCCTAAAGATGGTTGCAGGCCTAAAGCACCTAATCGACCCTTTCTTACAAGATGATAGGGAATCCACCTATTTCTTGGTGGCTCGACCTGCTAAAAGAAGAATATTCACAACCTAGGAGAGGCTCGACTTGCTAACTCAAAGTTTGTTCTTAGATTGTCATCACCGCAAAACTTCTAAACAAAAAAATCCTAAACAACAAACTTAGATTGAAGCTTCAGTTACTGTATCAGGTTATGGCTTCTCATTCTTTCCAGACAAGAAGCAACCATCTCTAGATCCTTCACATTTGTCTACTGTAGTTTCCATTATTCGAAGGCATAAGATTTTTTTGAAAGCCAAGAAAACCACTAACTTGAAATTTGTCGTCAATGCTTGGAACAAACATGTTCTCAGTTATGTTTCTAGCAAAATGAAGCTATCTCAGTGGCAATCCCACGCAACATAAAGTCCTTTCTCATTACTTGACAGTTAAAAAGTACAACAAATGTTGTTGTTGAGAGAAGCCATGATGGTGATCATTTGTGCATTGACTTTAAATATTAGTTTTTCTTCCTTATCATCAAAGTTCTTTGAAGCAGATTTAAAGACTAAAATTATGACAGAGCATGGTCTAGTTTGAAGCCTGTTCTAAGGTCAGGTTTGGCACAAGTTACAGAATTGTGTAAACAATGTACAAAAATATCTTGAGAGTAGATAAGCCAACCTTCATATCTGTTTTGTTGAAGACATCAAGGGAAACCATGAACTGTGATTAAAGGACTATTGTGACATCGTTGGGATAACAAGTGTTGTAATTGACAACAATGTATTTCAGGACTAGGCATATCTAGTGAATTACATGCACTGGAGAGTTTCTACAAGACCAAAGTAAAAGGTCACCCCTATTAAAAAATCTACAAGGTTGATACAGACTTCGTTAGAAACTTGTATGGTACAAAGTTGCTACAGAGGAAAACAAGTCTGGTTATAGAGTATAGAAGTGGTTGGTGGTGACATGAAGCTACAATAATATAATGTGGCTTCTAGTTTACGACAACCAATAAAAACCTCCATTGGTGTACACTCTGAGGTATGCACTTGTATTTATATTATTTTCATCATTTTCATAAGGGTACTTGCAGGAGGAAGGAACTCTTGGTGAAATCATGGACCCAGAGAGGTCTCAGTGCATTCAAAAGAACAACACATTGGAAGTGAAGACTCCAGGTTTGATTGTATTAATTATCATGCTACATTACAAGTAGGTGTTGTAGTTGTGACAACAATCCTTAAATTGTTTTGATTCTATAGATGTACTCATGAATCTCCTCTAGGAGATATTCTTGTCTTGTTTCCTTTCGTTTGTTTCCTTGTTCTATGTAGGTTAACAAAAAAGGAATATTTTTTTCCTTCAAGACTTCAGAGGGAGTCATTTGACTCAGAGGGAGTCAAAACTATTTGAGAAGAAGGAAAAGAAAATACCTTCTCCCCCTCAAAAGTTTAGAGGGAGACAACCATTGATATAGTTGATCCAGTTAATATTCCCAAGGACTTTTTAATAGGCCATAAAAGGTGTGTCTAGGCTTGACAAACTCTGCAAGAGGAAGAAATACATGCAGTGGATGGAAGTGTCAAGGGAGTGAACTATGATGAGACATATTGATCCAGTAGTCCGTTACACTTCCATATGTACTACTATCCATGAGTTGGAAACTACATTAGATAGATGTATTCTTGATGAGTTTGGGTTTCAGCAAAAGTGTTGTTGATCCAAACCTATACTATTACATTGTTGGTGATGAGAGCCTGATTTTGATGATTTATTCAAGAACCCGTGTTGTGACAAGAAAGATTTGAATTTTTATTTTGAGATGAAGGATCTAAGTATGATGAACTATTTCTTGGGACAAGAAGTATGACAGAGGACCAATGAGACTTTTCCTAAGTCAAGAAAAATATACAGTGGGGATATTAAAGAAGTTCAATATGAAATAATTCAAATTCATGTTTACACCGATGGTGTTTCATTTGAAGAAAAATAAATGATGATGATTCAGACGAGATTGATCGACATGTGTACCGACAACTTATTGGATCATTGATGTATTTGGTTAACACCAGACCTGATATATGCTATGCAGTGAATGTGCTGAGACAGACTCATTGGATAGCAGTAAAGAATGTATTTATATATATATATATATATATGAGGCACAATTGGATATGGCCTGAGATATGCCTCCAGTGTGAACTTGAGTTTGTAGGGATATGCCGATACAGATTGATAAGAGAGTATAGTGGACTGAAAGAGCACATCCGATTGTTGTTTTTCATTGGGGTTTACTATGGTTTCCTAGTACAATAGGAACCAAATCTTTGTGGTCTTGAGTACCGCAAAAGCAGAGTATATAGCATTGAGTGTGGAAGTCTTTGAAGCAGTGTGGCTTCTGACAGATTTATTTGATCATGAGATGGATCCTATTATTACTTGTGATAACTAGATTTGTGTGAAGCTCTCTGAGAACCCTATGTTTCATGATAGATCAAAATACATTGAGATAAAATACCATTATATCAGAGACATGTTGCAGAGGAAATAAGTACACATGCAATACCTTCCTACACATGAGCATATTGCAGATATATTCACCAAACCTCTTTCCAATACGAAGTTCGAGTACTCCTGTGAGAAAATAGCTTGTTGAAGATTACCTCCCTAGCTAAGAGGGAGTGTTGGTGTTTACAACCAGGACAAAGTTTGAGTACTTCCATGAGAGACTTGGCCTAGTGGAGAATTCCTCCCTAGCTGAGAGGGAGTGTTGATGATTACAGCTACGTGAGACATCCTCCACGACACACACCTAAGAGAGATCCCTTGAGTTGGGTGTGTGGTTCCTATCTGAGACTGAACTAGAATGTTGTGCTGGCCTCCTCCTTACAGAGAGTCACGATGAACTCCATATGATTCTCCTATGTAATGCAGTGAGAAAGAAGATCTGTTGAGTTGGATGTGCCTGTGGCTGAGCACATGTGAACGTGTGAAATACCATGAGATAGGTGCATCGTTTTGAGATAGAAATGAAACGATGTATTAGCCTCCTTTGAGCAGAGAGTTGAGATGGTGAACTCTAGATGAACCTCCTATGTAATGCAGTGAAAAACAAGATCTGTTGATTTGGATGTGCATGTGGATGAGCACATGTGAACGTGATCCTAGTGGGTGAGCACTAGTGAGTGTGGTTCTCATGTGAGATGTCGTGAGATAGAGAGACATCCCTGTGGCTGAGCACATATGGATGTTCCCCTAGTGGATGAACACTAGTGGGTGTATGATATCCCTTGCTATATTTTTCAAGAGTCAGAATTACCTATAACCATGTTTTTTATGTAAAGGGTACAAGTCGATCCCACCTCAATGTAAAAGATAATTAATGTAAAATATAATTAATATAAAATATAATTAGTATGGTAATTATTACTTATATTTTGAGTTATTAAGGTCATACCTATTGTTCCAATAGACACATCATTTGATGTGACAAGTCTTATATAAATAAATGTGAATCCCCATTGAGGAAACACACTGATCATTGTGTCATCTCATGATTTCAGAAGTTGTGTTCTGAAATTATGAAAATTAAAGCACCCTCTTGTGTGTTAGGTTTGGTGATGGTGTGGGAGTCTTTCTCTTGAAGAATATAGCAAAGGATTGGCTTGGTTTTCTTCCCTTGTTGAGAAGGGTTTCCCAGGATACTTCTTTTTTTCTTGTGCATGGTTATTCTTATTGTGGTATTGGTTTACTACAATAGTTATGGTTCAAGTTAAAGTCAAAAAAATTTTTTTAAGAGAATGCATGAGCCATAGCTCATTGAAAATTCAATAGGGAGTCCATTGGGAAAGTTAGAAATATGATGAGAAGACATATGGGGTTCATTCTCGGAAGTGCATAAGACTATTGGGACCCCCGTCCCTTGGGGGTGAAATTAGCATGAGTGTCGATTTGCCAAGGGGAAATATGAATGGGATAACTCATGTAGGGGAGAGTGCTACCGGGTGACAGTACCCAAATGTGGCAGAGGTAAAGGTACCGTAGAGACGGATGTAGGGACCCTAAAGATAAATGTCAAAGGGTATGACAGGGGTATGTGATTGATTTACAAAGAGAATAATTACATGTCAGTGTTGAACATACACCTGAAGGGGTTGTAAGCTTGCAGAACAAGTACTTGCAGACATGAAAAACAAATACCTGATGTGAACAATATCTAATGATAAAGAACATATAAAAACTATTTGATAAAATTGAACATGAGCATGCATACCTGAACATGACGTGAGAAAAATGATCCTCTTGGGTCAAGTGCAGATGATGACTCGAGGAATGTGAATGTGTAGATGATGGGACCTAGATCGTGTGGTTGAGAATGGATCGAAAAACAAAGGCTTTGGGCTCTAGTAACAGAGTGTGGAAGTTTGGGAAAAAGGGACTATATATTTCTGGTGGGCCCACAATGCCACCTCATTTGTACCTGTCCCTGTTGTTGAGTTGTCGAGATAGTTGTGAGGAGATTTGGAGATTGTGTGAGGCTATCGATCCTGGAGTGGCGAGAGACATGTTAGTGGTCCTATCCTCTTGTATGTTGTGAATTTCCTAGTATGTAGGTAGGGGCTGTACGAAGGGTTTTATAAGGGGTTTTTTTGGGTAGGGGCACATCAGTGCATAGGAAAAGGAGGAATACCTGCACACATGTGCAAGGGTATAATCCCTTTTCCTATGCATAATGTGCGGCTATGTTTGACACATCCACACATGTGCGCATAGGGTTTGGGTAGATAGGCACACATGAGATGTGTACATGTCTGAATGATAGCCGCGCACTCATGCACATCTATTTCTTAGAAAACTACGCATTAGTGCACAACTGTGCAAACAACAGGTGTGCACATGTGCACACCTATTTGGGTGAAATCTAACCACTGTGGGCAAGGCTAAGGGTTTGTAATTTTTTATATTTTGATGCTTTTTTTTGGATGATGAGGATGATTAAGTGTTTTTATGTGGATGCAGGTGATCAACAGATTCTGATAGCACAATGTCAGTTCACTGGAGAGAGTGCATCTATGATCATTTATGAGAGGTAGTGAGAGCGCATCCTGGTGTTCAGAGATACTTGGCAGCTTGTATTTTTCTCAAGTTCTTTGACTACCCTCTGATACGGTCGTAAGAGTTCCTGATTCAGTATCTGATCAGGATGTGGAGGACTGATCTACAATGCTTCATTGTTAGGGGTGAGCAACTAAAAATTTCGGCCACCGAGGATGTGTATTTTCTGACGAGGCTCCCATTCCGTGGGATGGCCCTTCCTATCGATCCCGAGTTGTCGGGGAGGATCGAGAAGGTGACTTGAAATCTTGATATTGCAATGGTCTGAACCCTATGCGGGTTCGGTCATATAGAATGAGGCTATTGATGACCTCTTGACAGAGTGCATTGCAACGATGTTGGTGAGGATCTACAGATCCATGGGGACTCATCAGATCACTATGGATCAACTGAGAGTAGTGGAGCGGGTCTTTGATGGGGACCTATTTGCATGGGGTGTTCTTCTTCACACCAATATGATGGGATAGGTGAACTGGTGTCGGAAAGCCGACTCTATTGACTTTGTTTTTGGGTCCATTCTGGTGGCCTGGTTTCTTGATATGGTGCCTATGTTTCACCCGAGAATCCTGCTCGATCCCATGGGGCGATGAGAGCCACATCTGATGCGATGGGCCCACATTTTGGCCTGACATGGAGGTGGGGAGGGTGGCCACTATTTCACGACCACAGTGGCTTGAGTGTGGCACTAGATGCCACATGTTATACTGAGGTATCCATATGCGGGTATGGACTACCACCATGATTCAGACATGATGTTGCCTCCTGGGGAAGACTCAGATCAACAAGCTATGTGTTGTACTTTTATGTTTTGTGATTTTGATAGATAACATTGATTATATATGTATATGGATATTTATTTTATCTATGGTGTTTTTCTTCATATGTGGGGCCCCGAGGGCGAGAGGCAGAGGTCCCACTTGACCTACACTTGTAGAGATGAGGGTGGGACATAGGTGATGGAGATATGACGTTGGTGTTCGACCAACACGCGATCCATAGGGAGATGATAGAGGACTTGTGTCAACAATTAGAGTGGGTTTTATAGGGAGTACCTAAGGGCATGTGGGCCCATATCTAGGATGAGGAGGACCTGGAGCAGTGTGTGGGCATATTGGTAGAGTGGCGGACCCTGATCCATCGAGCAACAGTGGCAGGGGTAGCAATGACTAGTTAGTTGCCTCTTGGACCTGGAGGGCCTCTAGCTGGTGGGGGGTCTCTAACCAACATAGGACCTGGGGGGGAGCTCTGGGGCACCTTGAATGCCGATTTTTGTATATATAGGCTTGGGAGGCCATTTTTGTATAGGGTAGTTGATACCCATTTTTGTACTCATATGGGTGGGGGATTCATGAGCCTATGGGAAATTTGTACATGTATATACTTTTTGTAAACACTTATGAAACTTGATGATCTCAATCATGTCTCTATGTGTTATTTTTTAATGTATGATGTCTTTTCTCTCTGTTGCGAAAAATGTATGATGCCATGTAAAAAATGTTGTTTTAATGTGATAAATTCCAATCTAATATTAGGTTAGCCATGTGATCTACTAATTGATTAAGTTGTCTTCAAATATGTGCAAATGTGATTGAATCAAATTTTTGAGATAGGAGTCTAACTTGAAGGTATTTGCAAAAGAGGCAAGGATCATGAACATGATATACATGGTTGAGATGCAAGACAACAAGATGGGAATCTCATAGAATGCTAAGGTGACGAATGTCGTGGTGACTAGCTCTGACAAGGAGACCAATGACGATGTCGTATTCAGCTTGGTTGTTGGTGGCTAAGCCCAAACATATGCCACTGAAGCGGATCAGGACATGTGAGGGAGTATATATGGCCCAAGTGGTTGAATCGAGATTCTGGGTCCAGTGGTTGGCACCGTCAGCGTAACCAATGTGGTAGAATGATGGATGATGCATCTATCAATAACATGGATGATAGATCAAACATGAGTAGTGGTGGCAAAAAATAAGACTAAAAACTCTACAAATGTGTACAAACAAAAACCTAAGGTAGGGGGGATATGCTTAGGCGTAAAAATTATTTAATTACAACCAGTTGACGGGTTCTTTGAGAGGGTATCCTTCGGGAGAGGCCATGATGTAGGAACATTTATTGAGGTAGTGTTGGATGATGTAGGGTCCATGCCATAATTACTCGAATTTCCCATGGCTGAGTTTTTCATGGGTGATATCGTAGGCTAACATGAGATCACCTTCATGGAATGAGCAAAGGTTGACATGGCGGTCGAAAGTGGCTTTGGACCATTTTTTATCTTCCTCATTGTGTTGTAATGAAGATCGACGATCTTCATCAAGCGACTCTAAGTTCAACAGGTGCCTCTCCATTAGAGTAGTGTCAGTTAATAGCTCAATGGCAGTGCGTAACATGGGTATTTGACACTCGATAGGGAGGGTGGCTTCGATCCCATGAAGGAGGTGGAATGGTGTAAAACCGGTGGTTGTTTTGATTGTTGTGCGATAAGTCTATAATGCATAGAAAAACATATGGTGCTAGTTGGTCTTATGTTTGTTGACGATATGTTGTCGCATGGTTTTGAGGACTTTTTTTACAACTTTGACTTTTCCGTTGGAATGAGGGTAGTATGGGGAGTAAAAATCATGGGTGAATCCTAATTTTGAGGATATTTTCGCAAAGATATCATTCTCAAAGTGCTTACCATGATCAGACACTAGCTGTAGTGGGACTCTCAACTGGGTAATGATGTGGTTGAAGAAAAAATGTGTCGTTGTGTCAGCGGTGTTGTTAAATGTGGGAATGTCTTCGACTCACTTGGTAAAGTAATATACTGCCATGACAATGTACTTATTTCCATTACTGTATGGAGGATGGATTCTTTGTTTGCGTAAAGATGGCATTTGTCACATCGCTTGACAACGTGGATGCAGTCATGAAACAACATGGGCCATAAGTTACCTTCTATAATGATTTTTTGGGTGGTAGACATACCCAAGAGGTGACCACCAAAATTTCCGTTGTGGAAATCATTCAAGACTCTGTCATCTTCGTCGATTGTAAGACATCGACGAAGAATGGTGTCGCTCTCATGTCGATAGAGAACATCTCTGACGAGGAGGTATCGACAGGCCTGCTGGCGAATGCATCGATGATCATCTCGAGAGATATGAGACCCAAACTTCTATGTACAAAGGTAGACAAGGAGGTCATCGTACCAAGGGTCATCGGAGGGGATGAAGAAGAGGTGTTCATCGGGGAAATCCTCATTGATGGGGGAATCTTTGGCGTCTGAGGGAAAAGTCATAATGAATTAGGCTAGGATGAGATATTTCTTTCTTTTGGGAGTAGTGAACTCTATATCATATTCCTGGAGGATGACGATCCATATGGAAAATTTTCCATTAATTTGTCGTCGACTAAGAAAGTACTCTATGGGGTTGGAATTTTCTATGACCTTGGTAGTTCGAAGCAAGATATAATGTCGTAGTTTTTGGACTGCGAGGACAACTGATAAATAGATTTTCTCATCATGATTATACTTCAAGGGTGGCCCTGAAAGGTTTTTACTACGGAAGTAAATGGCATGTTCACACCCATCATCCCCTAACATGACAAGGACTCCTACTACTAAAACAACTAAGGATAATAAGTAGAGGATGTAATCATGATCATAGTCTGGGAGACTAATCAAAGGGGAATTGGATAGGGCATCTTTCAGATCATAAAAAGTTGTTCGAGCTTGTTCGTCCCGTAGAAATGGGATATCATGTCACAATAAGCGAAGAAAACTGTGCGCGCGAGTGGCATAGTCTGGGATAAAGAGACATAAAAATTTGGCTTTGCCTTGTAGGCTTTGTAGTTGGCATAAATTACTAGGTGGTGGAATTTCTATGATAGCTTGGATATTGAGGGGCTCCACAATGATGGCATGTTGGGAGACTATGAACCTAAGGAGGCACCTGATAGTGATGGAAAAGACACACTTGAGGGGGTTCAAGCAGATATTGTACTGGCAACATCGTTGGAAAATGATGCGTAAGTAGTTTAAATGATGAGTTCGCTTTTTGGATCGAGCAGTGAGGTCGTCCAAATAAGAAAGGGTGATGCTAGAAAGATCATATAAAACATAGTTCATGGTTTGTTGAAACATGGAATGTGTGCTGTTTAGTCCAAAACGAATGACACGATGAGAAAATGTACCCCAAGGGTTTGTAAAAGTGGTTTTGTATTGATTTGCTGGATGGATTTGAATTTGGTTATAGCTAGAGAACCCGTCCATAAAGGAAAGTTCCTCATGGTGGACACAATCATTGATGATTTGGTCAATGAAAGGGGTTGGGAAGTTGTCTTTTGGACAAGAATGGTTGATATCGTGAAAGTCTATGCAAACACGAATAGTTCCCTATTTTTTATTGATAGGGATGGGGTTAGAGACCCATCAAGTGTATGCAATGGGGTAAGTGAACCCTACAACACGTAACTGGTCAATTTTGGCTTTGATATCCATAGATTTGGATGGGTGAAGGGGGAATTGCTTTTGATGGATAGGGGAGACATCTGGCCAAGTGTAGATTCGATGTTCGACTATAGAAGGATCGAGGCCAGGCATCTCCATACATGACTAGGAAAAACAATCCTGGTATTCCTGAAAGAGAGATTTGTAAGTAATGAGTTATTCAAGGGAGCATGTGACACCAATGGTGATTTATTATACAATTATTGGTTTAATGGAAATGTCAATCTTGATAATGGGGGAGATGTTGGCCATGTTTCCTTCTTCAAAATCATCGGGGGCAGGGATAGGGTTGTTGAACCAATCAATATTCCGTGGAGGAATAAAATCCTCGGTTTCAATTGTGCATAGGGAGGCTTGGGTAGGAGGATGAAAGGAATCTTGTGAGAGAAAAAATGCCCAATGATGGAGTGCATTACATGGGAAATAGAGGGTGGTGAGCTCCTCCAGGATATCTTCGTCGTAGTGGAAAATGCAAGAATACAGGGGATCCTTGGAGGTGACAGGGGGAACTATCAATGGGTAAGAATTATTGTCCTCTTGTGGTGAGGATGTAGACAATATATCATGTACAGGGTGTGAGGTACTGTTGGAAATAAATTACATGTCTCGAAACTATGGAGGGTACCTCATTCGATCGAGGATTGATGATGAAATGCATCGAATATCAATAATGTGAGCCTTAGTAGGGGGTGGCTGAGAGGGCTCTGGCCGAGATGTTTGACATACAATGGCTAACATTTGGTAAAATTGAGGTACATCTGGGAAATGATGACTGTAGTGGCCATATTCTGAACAGATGGCACAAGTGAATTTGATTTGCAACCCTTTAGTGTGTGTGGTTGAGGAATCCGTAGTAGCAGTGGATGTACTTGGTGGAGTGGTGAGCAATGTGGTTTCTCTAGGGAGATGTATCAGATTACGTAACTTGGGAAGAGTAGGACATATTTTAGTGGGGTTTCCTTCTCTTTCTCATAGTGTGCAAGGGGGTTGAGCTCGAGGAGGAAGTGGAGTTGTGGGCTCATTCTTCTTTCATCTGCCCCCAGTGGTGGTGGTGTTGTTGCTAGCTGGGGGTGGGGGTAGTTTGGTAGGAGCATGTACTTGGATCTACATCAGTAATCCATTTGTTTGGGGAGAGAGGGATTGCATAGGGACCATTGCAAGTGGATGGAGATACCATACAGGGATGATAAGAACCATGTTTGGAAGGGTGAGATTAGTAGCTACCTGGAATGCTTGGACTCCAGGTGGGGGGTAGAAAAAGGGAATTTGGGTAATGGCTTGGGGGACTGTCTCCCAAACCGGGATTTTCCCTTGGAGGGGGGGTGGAAATATGGGATAAGTGGTGTAGTGGGGTTGTTATGGAATTCCTGAGGTAATAGTGCTTCAACTGGTAGAACTTCGATGTGGGGAGGGGCCTCGATGGGTGGAGTATTGTCTCTGATAGTTTTTCCATTATAATATACTACAAACTCTTGTGCTGAAGGGTGTAGGAAAGGTGGTGCTCCATGATATGGCCCCACTAAGGATGGGTATTTGAAAATTCTAGGACCCATGTTAATAACCAAAAAAGTGTCTAAGCTAGTGTGGATAAGGGGGAGAATGCTATAAATGTTGGGGAAATGATTAGGCTCGTAATGTGTAAGTTGGTAGATGGTGGCAATTTTCCCATTTTGGGGGAACATCATTGTTCGAAACACAGAAGATGCTACCGCCTTCATAGCATACATGTAGCTATGTCCGAACAAGTTTTTGTAATCAAGTGGGGCATCGATAACTTCAATGTCTACGAGGATTGTTTTTCCCCCAAGTTCTACAGGGACATTTTGGAAGATCCCTTCAAGGGAGGATGGTCGACCATCAAAAGCTTGTAGGGTGATTGCAGATGGTAATAACTCAGGTGAGACAAGTTTCTTCCATACTACTTTGGAAATGATGCATGTGGATGCACCTTCATTAATGATACACCTATGAATTGTGATGTTCTAGATCTTAACTGGTATCTGAAAAGATACCAGGGTGGGAAGGTGTGGTTCTCCATTATCTAGATCAAAAGTGATGAGTCTAGTATCAGTTGGATCGACTGTCCCCAAGGCGAAAAGGAAGGATTTCCGCTGAGATGGACATGTTCAAAGGACCTCTAGAGACTGTGCTAATTCGTCGACTAGACTGTAGTTATGGGCTTCCCTAGCATGAGGGTTATGTACATTCTATCTTAATGACATACGAGGTATATGAGGGTTTGGTTCAGTGATAGGGCATGGAATCATCAATGGTTGTATGATTGTAGATGGAGTCTCTTTTGAGGTGGTTGGGTTAGATTTAGGGGAGGAACTGTATTGGCGACTGCGTGTTTGCAGGAGAATTTCTTCTTTTATGGTAAGGAGGATATTGCGATCGATCGGATTTCTAGGTTGATTGAGACTTGGGTTTTGATGTTGCCCCATTTGGGGTGGGGAAGGGTGTACCTCCTATTGGGTATTCATAACACCTTGATGTGGAATGGGATTTTTCAAAACGACCAGAGGTGGTTGTTGGAAATATTGTTGTGGTGCTTGCTGAGGGGCAAGCGATGCTAGAGGACATTATGCCTTCATGGATTCTTTCATCTGTTTAAAGTCAAAAATTTGGAGGAAATGCTGAGTATAATATCCATATTTACCAAAGAGAGAGCAATATAAGTTAGTTCGAAGTTTATGTTTCTTCCCTTTTCATGGTTGATTGTTATTGTCGACCCCTTGAGGGTTTTGGTTTCCCTGATTCTAGTTGCCCCGAATGAGATGGTTTTATTGGGGGTATGTCTACCTAGTCCCAGGTTGTTTTTGTTTCAGTTTTTCCCTTTCTTCTTGGAATAATTTAGTGGATGGGCCAGATTTTTCATATTCAATTTCTCAAAAGTATGAAGTTTTTGAATGGGAGAGGGTTGAACAAAGTTAATGTCGGCCTGCAGTTGTCTTGGTGGAGGAGCCACTAGCTGTGGAGGACCACGAAATGGAAAATATGGATTATTTTTAGGAGACGATCTATATATCTTGTAAGAAGTCAAATATTTTCCACTAATTCTAAGGTTGTATGTAGAGGTAGAAGGTGAAATTGTTCTTGGTTGAGAGACATGACGCGTCATGGGTACCGGTGAGGGTCCACCCATTGGTGGAGGGGGAGTAACAAGATATGGATGTTGGTGAGTGGGAGAAGGGTAATAAGATGTCCCTCCATATGGTTTTAGATATTGAGGTGGACCATAAGTGGGTGATGAGTGGCCATAAGGATTGAGATGGTTCATAGAACCAATCAACCTATATGCAATGTAGGACATCCCAGGTTTGTCCTGGACAAATGGTATGGTTCTGGGTGCATCAGGTAATACTGTGTATAGGTAACCTGATTGAGCATAGATGAGGTCAAATTGTTGAGCCTTGCTAATGGCATCCTCTTCTGACTGAGAAAAAGTGGATGCTACATCCTTGGAAATAACAAAGACAAGCGATTTGACAAACCAATCAAGATGTTGTGCATTGGTGGTTTCCTCTTTACAAAAACTACGTTGCCGATGCCATTCATGGATGTGGTTGGATATATGGATAGAAGTGGTTTGTTTTAACTCAGAGAGAAGTTCTAATCTAGTATCGTGATGCATTGGTAGTTGAAAAAAGGACAAAAAGGCCTTGGCCAATGATTCAAAGTCACATGGGACCTTGATTTTTCATCCACATACCATTTGGTTGATGGGCCCATGAAATTTCTTTGAAATAACCTCAAGTGGATGGAATCGTCCATGATGTTGCGTGAAGATAACCATAAGTGGAAGGTCATAACATGGTTGGCGGGATCTTCCCCCGGTTTTCCTTCAGACTTTGGATATCTAAAGGTAGTTTGGTAGGCATATTGGGCCATGTGGGGTCATGTAAAATGTGATCATTCGTGAGCTTCATCAAATCAGGAATGTTGATTGATGCCAAGTATGCCATAGGGAGATTTGGTGGAGAATTAGTTCCATCCATTCTGTGAGCATGTAGTGGACCTGCCCCTTGAGAGAGATTTTATGGGGTGGCAGGGATGATTTTAAGGATGGAAATTTATTTTAAAATGTAGAAACCTTGGCGAATCTTAATAATCCTTGATATGCCAACTATAAATGTTTGGCGATTCTTTTGTAAAAATATTCAAATTTCTAAGGATTTTATATAGTTTTTATAAAATTTTGGCGATTTTTAAGGTAAAATAATTTTATCTTATAGAATTTGGGCGAATCATTTTTAAAATAGCGAATCTCATTTTTGGAAAAACCATGGAAAATTAGCCCATGAGCGAACTTTAGTGCCTAAAATCATCCATGTGGGGTGGTACTTCTCCCTTGAGAAGAAGTTTGACCCCCGCTTCCTTGTGAAGGAGAACTAGTGGACGGATGGCCTTGGGAATTGGATGAAAGCAAAGTGGAACCAAGTAAAGTTGATCCCAAAATAGTAGCACTCAAGAGGGTGTGAGATGGTTGATCGAGTGAATTGGGGAGAATAGGAAATCCTCCTTGAATAGGAGGAAGGTTTTGCAAGTGTCTAGGATGACGAGGATTTTGTGGATTCCCTATGGTTCCGACTAGCAAAGTGAATGCGTGAAAATGGTGACAAGCGAAATAAATGAACAAATGTTTTTATAATTATCACCTTCACAACATAGTATAACTCACAATGGGATGTAATGAAATGAACATCATGCATACATCATTTGTAACATAAATAAGCATGTGGATAGGCAGATTTTGCCCTTGTGGGGGAAAAATAAAAAAAATAAAAGCTCGTGTCCTAAAAGACTTATCGTCCTTCCTCTCCATTTATCACTGGGCCTTCAAATAACACTCAACAATGGGTCTGAATCCTCTAGAAGAGGAACTGGTGAAGGTTTAAGTAGTCATTTATAATGAGGGCTAGATTGTGCATATCCTGAATGAGCTAGCGATAATTCCCAATAGCCACACAAAATTTGACCAAGGTGGGATTTCATCCCACAACCACCACTTGTGTAGATAACCTAAGTTTGGCCACTAGGTACCTCGGTAAAAGTGCGACATTTATATTTTTGGCCTCAGAAATGGTCACAGGATGGATTCCCTCACAAGAGTTGGGTGACTCAAGGAGGGATCCATAGAACAACTAGACCTCGGCCTTCAACCCTTCATAGGTATCTCCATGCCTTATGGTGTAGGAACACTTGACTTGGAGGATTCGAAAGTTCCCTATTTCTCAACTTTTGTTGTTTGAAAATGTGAGAACCTGATAATGGGGGGTTATTTGGATGCCTACCTCTAAGATCCTACCTAGACTAAAATTTTATTTTGGCACCCCCTTGTGGAGGAAAATTTAGTGTGTTGCTAGAAAATTTTAGATGTGGTGGGCTGAGAGATTGGGGTCATGGGCCAATCTCATTTGAATTAAATGGGTATGGATAATTTCTGAAGAAGTAGTCGGATCTTTCAGAATTCCTTTAAATAAATCTTACTTTGACCTCCACTATTCTAATAGAAATTATGTGTGAGGAGTGACTTTGTGTGTAAGAGAGTGAAAAAGTGTGAAAATATTTTAATAAGTTAGGTGTGAGATTGTAACATGTGGACTTCCTGTGGTCGTTACAAGTCTTCTTTACCTAGCTTACTATGTGTCTTTGTTACAACCTTGTGGAATATTTAAATCCCTAAAGAACTAGAAATGGGGACATATGGGTCCTTACAAATCCTTTAAACTCCCTAAATGTTGTCTATATTAATAAATATTTTGAAACTATCCTAGATTACAAACATATGGGCATTTTTGGGCCTGTTACTTTGATCTTTAAACTTCCGTAGATTGTGATGTAAACTAAGAAAAATTTTAGAAACAATCCTAAGTTTGCAACATGTGGGCAGTTATGGGCCCTTACAAAACTTTTAAGATGATTTCAAAAACTAAAGAGGAACCCTAGGGGGGCTTTATTCTCTCCTAAATATTTTTCTTTAAGGGAGATGAAACTTCCTCTCAACCTCCATTCAAATTCCCAATATAACACTAGGGTGCAAGGGAAGAGCATACTTGAGGGTCAAGATTGGTTTCTAGTCCCACTTTAAATGATTTGTGTATGAAAGCAATCACTTACACTTAAAATTTTACAAGACAAATGAGCCATCCATGTGGAAACAAAGAAAAAGAGGAGAATAGTGTTTATTTTTAACCCGTAAGTGCCTAAGTTAGCTAAAATTTCGTATGGGAAAGGACTCTAAGTGGAGTGTAGTTACCTTACAAAGTGCAGAAAAATATAAAGCTAAAGGCTAGGGGACCTCAAACCATGCATAAAAACCCTTACAATTTAAAAAAATGGACTTATGCGTGGGTTACAATTTTGACAGGCATGCAGAGGGTGCATAATGCATAGATTAATAATTCATGTTTCTCGCATTGTGCGTAGAGTGCACGTCTATGGGAAGGAAAATCCACGCACTTCCTGTCACGCGTCGGGCAATAAATTTCCAAGTGAAATACTCATTCTTTAGCTCTGAATTTTGACTTTGGAAGGTTGGGCTAGGATGATTTTGGTACTTGAAAGACAAAACAATCAAAATTAAGTTCTCTCAAATCTCAAATAGGGAGTAATTTGATACCAATCCCCGGTATGGTCGCCAATCTGTTGTGTTGGTTTTGCCACTTGGGTGAGAAAAACAATAACACTTGCATGTCTAGATGAGCCTGCTAGATAAGATAGAAGTTTTCCAGTGGGTTAGATAAGCCAAACATATATGGAAATAAATAAATAAAACTAAAAAAACTAAGAATAAGTGTTAGAAATCTTCAGAAACTTAGAACCATGAAAATTAAACAATGACCAACATAATTCTACCAATGGATCAATAGACTAGTAGGAAAACATCCCTAGAGAAATTCAGGGACTTATGAGTCCCCTCTTCCTCCTTAGGAGGGCTCTTGAGTTCCCTGATTGAGATCTCTTCACTCCTTACAATGGAATAAATGACAAATGAAGAAAAACAATGCCTATTCCCTCAAGAGGTAAGTGGAATGGCCTATTGCAATGGTGCTTGAAGGCTTCAAAGAGAAAAGAGGATTCTCAAAGAATAATTCTTGCAACATAACGATACCTTAAAGATCTTGGTTTCTTAGGACACAAATTGATCTTATTTATAGTATTCATACATGGAAAAATGTAATTGGTTCATAGTGTGAACAAGGGGTAGGGCACCCTCTAGCCCTTGACCAGCTCGCAAGCTAGATTTCGTTCAAATATGAGTGTCAAATCATGTTGGGGGTTGGACCATAATTGGTTGAGGGGCCGACAAGATCCATAAATGCGCCGTTCATATAAGTGTGTGGCTGAGGCCTGTGCTGGCCTGCGCAGTGCGCACTCTACACATTGTGTGCACTCTCCTTTTGGTGATTATCCACACTCTGATTTCCTACCCCAATTACATAGTTTTTTTCCTTTTGGATGAATTTTAGTGTTGCAGGTCGACTAATTATTGTTGGAATTGATGTTTTTCCTTAACCATTTCTATGCAATGTTGCGAACGATTTTCTAGTGATAACACGCATATACAACTGAAATTTCTAATGAATTTCCTATAGAAACTTGCTAATCCATGGAATCTTCTTACCTCAAATATTCTCCTTGGTGATGGCCAATATCTGATATCTCTCACCTTTTCTGGATACATCTTCAGCTCATTGGAAGAGATCACAAAACCCAAATATATGAGTTCTTTCTTCATAAAATATGACTTTTTAAAATTTATCAACAACTTCTCTTGTTGCAACCTCCTCATCACTAATGTCAAGTGCCTTAAATGTTCTTCTTGAATTCTACTGAAGACTAGTATATCATCCATATATATAATGACAAATTTACCTATGAAGTCCTTAAGTACTTCATTCATCAATCTCATGAATATGCTTGGGGCATTTGTTAAACCAAATGGCATAACAAGCCACTCATATAAACCTTCATTTTTCTTGAATGTTGTTTTCCATTCATATCCTTCTCTCATCCTCATCTAATGATAACCACGTTTTAGATCTATATTTGAAAAATAGCTTACTCCACTCAAGCAATCCATCAGTTCATCCATTCTAGGCAAAGGGAATTTGTACCTAATGGTTATCTTATTGATGTCTCTGGAATATATGCACATTCTCCATCCTCCATCCTTCTTAGGACTCAATACAGTTGGTATTGGACATGGGATAAATCTCTCCTTGACTAAACCCTTTTATAACAGATCTTGGACCTGATTCTTGACCTCTTCATTATCTTGAGGTGTCAACCTATATGTTGTTTTGTTTGGAAAGATTTATCATGGGATAATATAAATGTGATGATTGATGCTCCTAATGCATGGAAATGAGAAAGGTAACTCATCCAACATGATATCAAAAAAAGTATTTAGCAGTTCCTAAATTTATTCATGTAGATCATCCATTGTAGTACTGGTAAGGATGACTCTAGGATTTCTCACCACTGCAAACTGCATCTCCTTCTCTTTCTTGAATTCATTCAAGAGCTCATTCTAACTCATGAGAAGTATTCTTGGGATGGCTTCTTCCTTTACTTTCTTATCCTCTATTGGTAGAAGCATGTGTGTCCTACCATTCTTCTCAAGTGTGTAAGTGTTTTTTCTCCCATAATGTATGACATTTATGTCAAACTGCCATGGTCTTCCTAACAAAACATGACATACATCCATGGGTATTACATCACATAAATATCATCTTTGTATCCTCCTATTTTAAATTTAACCTGGCACTGTTTACTTACCATTACCCAATGTCCTTTTTGTAGTGATGAAACTTTATATGGATTTGGATTTGCAGTTGGTTCCAGCTCCAACGTTTCCACCATCTTTGTGGACACTAGATTATCAATTCTTCCACTGTCTATAATCACCTTGCAAACTCTATCCTTGGTCTTGCAAGCAATTCTAAACATAGTGTTTATTTGTATTCGTGCTTCCACCTCTTTCTCTGGTTTCAATAGAATTTTCCTCATCATGAGGGATCTTCCATATTCAACAATTTATGCCTCAAAATTCCTTCTCCATGCTTTAGAAATGTGATTTTCTCCTTCTTTTGTATCCTTATTTTTCTCGGGTCATTCCCAAGACATATGCCTTGTCTTTCCACAGGCATAACATTTCACCTCTCCTCCTCTTCCTCTTCCTCGAGGAAAATAATTTCTTCCACCATATTGCCTCCCTCTGGAGCTTACTCCTCTTTCTGTATGACTGTGGAGCTTTTCAGTTTCATATTTGGGTTTCTAGGAATTGTCATGGAAAATTCCCTTACCTTTGTGTGGTATTTTCCCTCTCCCTCTTTTTCTCTATTTCCTAGGAAATTTGTCCTCTACTTTCAGGGAAACTTGATAAGCATCTTTTAGGGACCCCTCCTAAGTTTGGGCTTCTGGATCTTTACACTTTGGAATTTCCCAAAAAATAGAGATTTCGATCCCTCCGAAGATGTGAAACGGGTGAAGCATCAAACCCCAAAAGGATCAATGACTTATAACCCCCACACAGATCAATGGTTTACGATGAACTCCACCTTCAAGCTTCAGGATTTCTTCCACCCTTGCACAAAATTTATCCCAGAATGAATCTCCTTCGAACACATGGATATCCACCACCTGTCCCCCTTGGATCTAATGATGTAGATTCACCCTTTCACTTCAGCTTTGGGACTTTGACGGAATGGTCCTTTCCTCCTTGTAATTCTCACAAATATATAGCCTCCCGAATAAGCGATCTATCAATGCGTGTCCGCGGCAGATCGACGGCCATGGTTGCTTCCCACCTTTGGGACTTCGGTGGTCCCACTCCTTGTACACCTATTAAAGTCTATGAATAAACTAAGTGTCGAAGGGTCCCGATGGCTATACCTCATGCAACTATTCCATATTTGTCAGTCGTCATCTTCTTAGCAATATCCCATGGGATCTTCACCGTCGCTTCCTGAAATTGTCCCTTCAATGAATTATGGTCACTGGCCCTCCTAAGATTAACTTCCCGAGGTATATGAGACCTCTATCTGCCCTTGTTTCTCTCCTCCCTCACTATCGAATGTTGGACTTAGGAATTTACTAAGTATCCTTCCTCGCTACTTATGGTATTTATCTCTCCTGATCTTGGGTTCTTGAGGTGTATGAGACCTCCACCTCCTCTTTGTGCTCTTTTTTCGATCTTTTATATTTTCATACTTATAAAAAAATTCTAATTCTTTTCTCCACAAAGAATTAGATCTCTATCTCTCCTGATCT
This sequence comes from Picea mariana, assembly GCA_032191745.1. Lineage (NCBI taxonomy): Eukaryota > Viridiplantae > Streptophyta > Pinopsida > Pinales > Pinaceae > Picea > Picea mariana. The sequence continues at coordinate 100,683 of JASDQU010243532.1, forward strand.
TGTTCCTCTAAGGTTTTTAAACCCTTGAGCATGCACCTTGTAGCCTTGGAACTATGCAACATTTGATTGTTCTCCTCCAAGTCAAGGAGTTTGAGAACAACTCGGCCCATTCACTCCTTGTGTGGCACTATGCTTTCTTTGCACTATTACTATAAAAGACTCAACATTATCTCTCCTAAGATTCTCTGAGTTAAACTTAACTCTGTCAACGCACTCCTTGCAAGAGATCTCAAAAGAGAAACAATTGAAACTTATTCCAACTCTACAGATTCATGTATTCAACTGCAAAATATATTCACAAGCACAAGAACAAGTAAAAATAGAGAATTTAAATGAACAAAAAGCCTATCATTCATTCAGATAAACAAAATAACAACAAAACCAAACATTGGGATTAAATCTCCTTTGTTATATTCATTCAAATGATAAAATACATAGATACAGGAAGTCCTCCACTACTCTTCAACAAAATTATACAGTGCTCTCTGGATCTCTATAGTAAAAAATCTCTCTCTCTTAATAACAACTATTGCAAAATGAGCAGCCCTACTTTCACAAATGAGAAACCACCTTATTTGGGCATAGGATACTAGAATATATACAAGAGGTGACTAATCGATCATTTCCCCTCAACAACTTAATGCTATCCTATCATGATTTAATGTATCCATCTACTAAAGACTTTGGAGTTAATATCATTTATGAATAAGACAAGGGCTTACGCGCAACCTCTATACAATACAACCTTTTTATTAAAGTCATACTGATACAAGAGGATCTTTGGGGATGGCCTCAACCTCCAATCATTAATTACATTTATTTTCATAAAATTTCAAATTCAAAAAGGTGCTCTCTCCTTTGTGTAGTCTAAATCAGCTCTGTAAATGCGTTGGTTGATGTGTTGCTCTCCAACTTTTCCTCCTTTTAATGATGATGTAGATGTTCCTGCATCAAATTCTATACATGGTGTGTACTTCTATTCTGTTATGATATCTTAATAATTTAGATCATTATATTTGGTATCAGAGCATCAATCCTAGGGTTTTTCCTTCTCAAGAAAGTCATGTTGTAATTTTTTCTATAATTGTTTTTCGGTGCCACTTTTTGGTGATAATTATCCCCCTGTGGGAAAGTTGAGCTCCCCTCACTTGGTTTTCCTACATGTGATACGACCTCTAAAAAATGCACACTAACATCCTCCTAAATAGCACTATATTTCCTTGCGGGTGGGTTGAGAGAGAAGGAGAAAAGGTATGTGCACTTGATTTCTGACATTTTTCCTAGCCACTCTGATTGTTGAGCTCCAATCTAAGCATCTCCCTCACAAAGTTAAGCCTACAAGAACAGAGAAAAATCCTTCTACTACTATCTATGATTAGGTAATATCAACCATACCTATGGATAATTGTTACACATTATTTTGGTCACCCTAATGATGATTCTACATGCATGTGTTCAGCCTCTCAAAAGGATCTTTTGCATGAAAAAAATGACTAATTTATTCCTCTACAAGCCATGTTTTTAGAATGATGCCATAGGTGAAAAGTATTACACAGTGCATAAATCCGTGATTTCCGCAGGCTTCTCTATACCTGGCTCGGAGGGTTTCCATAGACTACTATATAGGAAAGGTGTAGCGGCGTTTGAAGCTAAAGAAATGAAGAAGTTCATGAAAGTTCTAGAAGGAGAATATTCTAGAATGTGAGGTGGCATTCATATGGTTGTGATCCTACTGTCTTCTTTGATTTGGTGGAATCATCCTCATACTTTCAACCACTTCACCTTCTCCTATATAATGATAGGTTTCTCATAGAAAAGTTTAAGAAAGATTGAGCAAAGAATTTTTGAAAGAATATGTTGAAGACTATGTGAAGGATCTTGTTGCAACTGATTCTTGAGGTATCCATTTGTCCATAAAGATTTTGTGGACCATTTTCATACAAATTTGAAGAAAGTGTATGTGTGTGTTGGAACAAAGGACCACTAAAAGGGAACTTGCGACATCAAGGCAATTTAGTTTTATCTTCCACTTTTGCTTAATATAATACGATAACATGTTTATTTCCCATAAAATCATTAGCATTTTATTACATAACTCCTTGATCACATGTTTAGGTTTTCATTGAATCTATTATTGTTTCTTTCACTTTGGTTGGTTTGTGTCATTACAGATTTGATCTCACAAGAGCACTGGAGCGAAGAAGGGACAAAAAAGATATAAGGAAGTGATATCTAAAGGTGTGTCATCCATTCCTTCTTTGGTAGTAAATTCAATGATCGTAACTTAGGGAAATCATAATGGAATGTCTTGTTTTGTTCTAGATCTACGTGGATCTAGGGAGATTAGTTTATGTCCACATTCACCGATTTATCGAATAACAAAATTGGCAAATCCATTGGGGAGAACGACTTGTTTGTGGTTTTTTGTTGGCCCTTTTCTTTTAGCCTACCTTTCTTCACTTTATTTCTATCTCTGAGTCTATGGGGCATCCATCCATACTCTCTGGATTTGAAAGTTCACTTTGACCCTTTCTCCTCTTTCCAAAATTTCTTTGTTTACAGACACTTCTGCACTGTACCCATACACATCCTACGAAAATTTTTGACTTCCTCACCCTAACTATTTGTTTCAGTGTGTACTTTCCGCTACCCACCCACAACTAGCCTACAGAAATCTTTGATTTCCGCACTGTAATCTACTGCTAGGTTGCAACGGTGTCTGTAATTTTTTTTGGTTTGGGTCTTGTCATCTTTTGATGCCCATTTTTTCTTTAGCCAAATGGGAGGAACTTTTAAGGACAGTATGTGACTTATTTTTGAGTTTGAAACTTGTTGTCGATTGGTTTTCGGAGATCAAACACCTTTCTTAGTCATTTTTCCGATTTTACCTCTTAATTTTTATCAACAAGGAAATAATCTTTGATTTCGCATCTGAGTGCTTGATTGATTAAAAGTCTTTTGATTGGATTTAAAGTTTTGGATTGATTACATTTTCTAGATTGCTTGATGATTGGAAAGTCATTTTCCATTTGCATTTGGTGAAACACTTTCTTGTCATTTTTACTTTTATTTTCATCGAAAGTTTGATTTGGTTGCTTGTTGAATGTATAACTTTTCTTTGATTACTTATCCTTTCTTAGTTATATCCATGTTTTGGTTTTGGAAAGGAAGACTTAAGGTCACTTATTCTTTTAAAGTAAGCATACATAAGAAATATTTTTGCATTCAAAGAATTTCTTTTAAGAAGAGAAAATTGAAAAATATCATTGTTTATGGTTGTTTGCAATTGTGTTCATTCAAGAAAAAGAAAGTACATTTCGTAGCTTACATCATTTCGGAAAAATACCTTCTCCCTACTATAGATAGAGTTCATTGAACGAAAGTTTGCATCATTCATTTCTATTTGCATATTATTGGGTAAAGGTCTTACACAACATTGGTTTCATTCCAGTCTCCCTCTTGAGTAAACAACACCCTCTAAAAACATTGCAAAATTTAAAACTCAATTAGTACCTTTTATTTTCTAGGGATATTTTACGCCAACATTAGATAGGCTAGATCTTTGGAATAGGCTATGAGACACACTCTCCAAAGCACAAAACTTACAATAGAATATTGTGATAGGGAGTGTTCAAATCCATTTGCAACATTTTTTCCTAGGAAGCCCTTCTCACACAAGGGTCAAACCTGAGGTCACATTGAGATTGGAAGAGTTACTCACCTCGATTTGTTGGTATCAATGTAGATATTGCATGTATTATGGGGGTCTCTTGAATTTCATATCCATAATGATGAGTGGAAGCCTCTCAAGTTGATTTCAGGATAGATACCCTGCCTTTGTGCATGGATTGGATTGTCGACTGTTTCCCTAAGCATCACTGTTGTTCTTGGTATCCTTAGTTGCCTATCTTATTAGGGTCTTACATGAGGTGACTATGGAGGGGAAAGTCTTCACGATACCTGGAATCGACGTTGGCTAAACTCACTCGGGCTCCTTGGAGGGTATACCCACGATTATATGTGGGAGCTTGCAGTAGGGTGTAAGTCCGTTAAGAAAGTTGTCAACATAACTTTTCCACCCACTCTATCTTAGCCCCTTCTTGTCTTGACTTCACGACATTGGATTTCATCACCAACTAGTGAATTCAAAATAAGAAGGTTTGTTTTGCTTGGTTTGATTCCTAGATTTTATTAGTGAGTGTTGTTTGTTTCTATAGTTGGCCATAGATTTTTTTCGTAAAATATTTGGTTCAGCCAACATTGACCCTCCACGTCGTTCACGTAGGATGAAAGGACTACCCCCGAAAGATATGGAAGGTTATCAACCATTTCCTACTAATCCGCTGGAGGCCTCTCCTCAACAGAGTGAGGTCCAGGACAACATACCTTCACAAGCGGAAAGATCTAACTCTTTAGACAGTTTCCAAATTTTTTCCAATTCTCTAGACTCTTTCTGAATACCTCCTGGATACGAGAGACGTATTCTCCAACTGAATTCATCCAGAGAACTTGTTGTTGACACTTCTGGAATACCAACTGAACCTCTTATCAACCCGGAAAATGAGGATCCCTTTTGTACCATTGACATAATTCAAACCCCGGCTACAGTGCGAGACCTTTTCAACTAGGGGGCAGGTGCTAATATACCTGTCATCTCTTAACTTCCCGAAAGGTCTGCTACCTACATGATACCTATATATCACTTTGCTAGTACAAATTTCTATCTCTTCATTTGTTTAGACACACATTTCGTTGGTCCTAGCTCAGCCATTCCTCTTCAGATGCCCCATTTCAAAATGGTCCCACACGCTACGACTATTCCCACTGGGAATACAGTGGCTAGCCAAGCTCCCATTGGCACACCACTTTCATCTAGACCCATCCCATCGCTTTCTCTTGGGTATAATGCTTTGAATACTTCTATCTCTATTCCTACCCAGGTTCTATCTGGAGCTTCTAGAGTTTTTACTCCTCCCGGGTACAATGCTTCTTCCAGTTTCATTCTGACACCTTCCTAGGTCCCCTCCGGAGGGTCTTATCCACCTTTTATGGGAGGATTTGGCCTAGGTGGCTCCAATCCAATTGGAGGCTCTACTCCATCATTCGCTTATGGTTATCAGATTCTTGCTGGAGGGAAATTTAACCCTGAGGGCCAAACTCGATTTGGAGGTCAAACCCAAATTGGAACACTGTTTGCACCCTTTTCCTCACCTTGGTGAGAAAATAAGAGGTGCTTACATGCCTAGTTGGGTCTTGCTGAGCATGACAGCTATAGAGGAAAGAGTTAGAGAAATAAAAACAAAACTATAATCAAGAATTAAACTAAAACAATCTAAAATGATAAGCATATGGATATAGAGATAACAAACACAAAAATACCAATATCACCAATGTTTTTAGGCTGATCTATTGATGAAATCAAAGCACAATGAAGAAAGGGGACTATGAGTCCCTTCTTCCTCCAAAGGAAGGATCTTGGACCCTCACAAACTTGCTCTCCTTACAACAAGAAAAATAAAAATGGTGATGAAAGAACTCCTTTGCAAATCCACTCAATGGAGAGGTGGATTGCTTAATGAAATGATGCCAATGTGTCTTTGTCAAGGATGGAGTCCTTAAAACAATCTAGGCAGCATAACATTACATGAAATTCCTTCAGAAAATGAGGTTTCTTCATGGCTTTTTATAGCATAGCATTGGGTGATTATATAACTCCTTTGTAGTGTAAAAAGAGGCTCTTTAGGGCTTCATTAGGTCTTTGAACAACCCACCATTCGGATTTAGCTCAGATTTGAGTGTCAAATCGGCTTGGGAGATGATCCATAAGTGGTTGAGAGGCTGACCAATTCAATAAATGCACCGTTTAGCAGGTGCGCAGCTTTTTGCACTAACAGTCGCGCATCGTGCGCATATGCACGCATGGTACATTCATGTTCCACGCACGTGCGCACACACCCAACTTCTGTAAAGCGCTCTTCAATTTTTACTACTTTGCATAGTTTTTTACCTTTTTGGAATGCTGTGAAATTAATTCAGTGCCATGAATGACTTCATTATTGTTTGACGATGCTGAGTTCTTGTCGCCCTGTGCGGACGAAATTTCAGTGATAATAGATGCCCCTTGATGGATGAGGTTAGGATCATATGTATAGCCGAAATCCATCAATGTTTCTTCTACTGAGAATGTTGTTGTAAGATAGAGCAATAGTGGGATCGTTTAGAGCGATCCGTTGGAGAAAAAAGGAACCGGTAGGACCCGACCGTCTCTGAGGTGTGCAAAAATAAAAACTGTGTACAAACGAGGTGGGCATGCCCCATGCTCGTGTTTATGTAACTCTGAAAAAAGATGACTGAAGTGTTGGTGTAGACAACTGTAGTGCCCTCGGGGGCGGTGATGATAAAGATAGAAGACAATTCTAAAAAGGAACATACTCTGAATAATAGGCAATGATCGCGGTAATAAGTAGCGGTGATGACGTGGGCATTGATGGCCCTACCAAGTTCAGAGGTCTTCGGCAAATGATAAAAATAACTGCAATAGTCGCAAAGTAAGACCCACCATAACATGAGAAAGTGTTGGCATCGAATGTGATGGGGGCCAACGACAGCAGGGAGCAATGGTGTTTCAACCTGTGCTATCAGAGATCTCTCATTAAATGGAGAATGAGAATCAAGATACTATTGCCCTTCTGGAAAATTGTGTTGATATTGACAAAAGGGGAACGTGACTCCCAGAAGCAAAGGGCTTCGTGGAATCTATTGAGGTGAGGAAGTGGCAGAGGTACATGGACGAAGTCAAGAAGTGGAAAGACTCAAGACTGCCCTTAGTTGGAGGATGTATGAGATAAAAAGTGGCCGCAACCGTGTAACAAGGTCGAGTGTCAGGGGGACGACAAGACCGGTGATAAGTTGTGCCAGAGGCGGGACAAGGTGAACAAATTTAGAGGGTAGAGGTAACTGATCTGCGGAGTACTCTGAAGATATGGACGATGCCAGCAAGGGTAGATGATAAGTAATGCTCCAACCAAGTGTGACATGGGTTGCGTGTGGCCAAAAGGAAGCAAGTCGCCAACGGTGACGACAAAAAGAAAAAGTAATGACTGGAAATAAAGGTGTTTGTACAATAAATAACAAATAGTTGGGGAGAAATGTACAAATGCAGAAACGGGTGCCCCAGTGTGATATGGGTGGCCCACATAGGGCATACTATGCTTGGAAGACTGGTGAAGGGTGGGGGCCCCATTGGTGAGTTTCTGTATGAGGTAGATGAAATGAAGGTAGGTTCACAGATGGGAAAATTTGATTGTGGATGAAATGAAGGGTTCATGATCTTGCGAAGGTGCAGGTAAAAAATAGAGCCATCAAGAGATAATCTGGGATTCCATGTGGGAAAGCTAGCAAAATGAGGAGAAGGAGTATGTGGCTGATTCAATACATGATGAAAGACTATTGGGACTCCCATCCCTAAAGGGTAATGAAAACAACATGAGTGTCAAAAAGTGACAAAAGGTGCTATGAATGGGACAACTCATGTGGGTAAGAATGCTACCGGATAACAGTACCGAAGAGGCAAATGGAGGCATGTATACTGCAGAGCCAGAATGAGGATCCTAAAGGCCAATATCAGTGGGTGTGACTGGAAATGCGAATGCAATACAGTGGGAGAGAATACATTCCATTGCTGAGTATATACTTGAAGGGGTTATGCTGATGAATGATGAGCAAGTACCTGCACACACGACAACCAAATACCCAAAGTGAACAATATCTGAAGAGAATCTAAGATATGAGCATGTATGTGATAAATGTGACGATGCGCGTGCATACCTGACCATGATATGAAAAAAGGGTGCCCCGGGGGCTCATGATGAAAAGTGACCCAGGGACTATTGTAATGTAGGTGACGGGAAGCTGATCCCGTGGCTGAAGACAGTTTGAAAAACGGACACCTTAGGCTCCCGGAATGGTGAGTGGAAGTTTGGCAAAAGGCCTATATATAGTTGTAGGGCCCACATTGCCACCTCATTTGTACCTGCTGCAACAGTGACTGGACAAGCAGTTTTCATAGAAGATTTGGTGATTCGGGGAGGATGAGGCATCCGATTGACGTTCTGCGAGTATCAGGTTAGTGGTCTGATCATCCTGCATAGAAATAGGTTTTCAATTTTTGGGCAGGGGTTGTATGGCGGGCCGTACAGGGGTATTTAGGAGTTTTTTTATGGGGTGTGGGCCTACATGTGCGGGCAATTCGATGGAAGGTGTGCATACGTGCACGCCTGTACACCGAATATACGTGCATCGGTGCACGGTAAAGGGAATTTAAGGCCCACCCGAAGGGCGCGCCTGTGATGTGAACAGGCGCGCGTTAGTGCTTGCCTGTAGGTTTGACATGCATGCACTAGTGCGCATCTATATTGTGAAAATGTGTGCTTAAGAGCGCACCTGTGAAGCAAATAGACGCGCATTGAAGCACACCTGTCCGGTGTACAGGCGCGCTCATATGCGCACTTGTGTGCTGAACATGCATGAATGTGTGCGCACCTGTGGGAACAAAAACCGCGCCTAGGAGGCAACGTTGAAGGTTAAAAAATGAGTCTTTTTTATGCTATGGATGGTTATCTGGGCTGATATAGGGCTCTGTGTTGTTTGCAGGTGGCCAGTAGTGATGATGCCAGTGCAGTGGTGAGAGCGAGACTGGGCCCAGTTACGAGATGCTATAGCCATTGAGGGGCCTGGGGTGCGGGCGACTTTAGCAACCTCTGGATTGCTAAAGTTCTTTGAGTGCCCATTGATACGGGCCCAGGAGTACTTACTACAGTTCCTGCTCCAGATGTGGAGTTCGGAGCTGCACTACTTCCTTGTGCGAGGAGAGTCGATCTCCTTCACTGCGGTGAAGGATGTATATTTTTTGACTGGGCTCCCCTTTTGGGGAATGCCTCTACTGACAGAGCCTGTGCTGCTGAGGGATACAACCCTTGCCACGATTGGTTCACGATATTGCTCAGGCCGAGACTTTATGTCTGGGACAGTGGTGAGCATCAGTGCTATTGATTCTCTAGCACATCGCTGTATAGCGGCGATGGTTGTGCATATATATGGGTCACTTGTGACCCAACGGATTAGTGGTGTCCAGCTGCTGGTGCTGGAGAGAGTGGTGGGCGGTGAGCAGTTTGTGTGGGGAATGACACTGCATGCGTGCATGATCACGCAGTTGGATCACTGTCGGTCCACAGGTGTAGGAGAGTTTGCCTTTGGGTCGATCCTAGTGGAATGGTTCTTGGAGAGGGTGCTGATGTTGCACCCGAGAGTTCTACTAGAGATGTCGGGGGCACGAGAGCTGCGATTGAGGCGGTGGTCTACAGTTTTGGTTCGCCACGGTGGTGGCGAAGGTGGCCACTACTTTTCAGTAGAGGCGATGCAGATATGGCGACAGATGCCGCAGGTAGTACTTCAGTACCCCTATGTTGGGTTTGACTTCCAGGGTGACCCAGACATGGTGTTCCCTCCAGGGGAGGTGTTTGACCATCGAGGTATGCTTAGCATTGTGCATGTTTTTGATTTTATGTTGTTTTTTGAGATATCAGTCCATATGTATGTGATATAGATGTTGATACTATCTGTTGTTGTTGTTTTTTGCCTGTGCAGATGTGGCACCTCGTGGGCACGAGGTGGAGATGCAGAGAGCGTCGGCTCATCGAGAGCTAGAGAGACTACCACATGGAGAGAGACTTCGGCAGGATGATGTCGCGGGGCGACCAACAGAGCCCGAGAGGGCAGCAAGGAGGCGCTGATTCGATGACCCCGGTGCGGGGCCATCACATGCTCCTCCGGCGACGGTTGGAGTTGATTTTGATGACATAAGCCGTCATCTGGAGACGGTCTTACAGGACGTGCCTGAGGGCATGTGGATATGCATCCAAGATGAGGGGTTCCTGGAGCAGTGTATAGGAGTACCGCCACCATGGCGGGCAATAGTGTGACGAGCAGCTGTGCTGGCCGCGATGACGAGTGGACGCCTGTCGCCAGGGCAGGAGGGTCCTGTGGGTGGTCCACCACCGCCTGGAGCAGGTGGGGGTGGGCCACCACCGCCTGAGGGAGGGGCAGGTGGTGGCATGATAGAGGCACCATGAGTGGTGCATGATGTACATATTTTTTGTTTATAGGCTGGTGAGCCCGTTTTTGTACCGAGGTGCTGCACTGGCCTGCAGATACATGTATTTTTGTATGTAAACATTCGGATGGCCTGATGGGCCTTTATATATATATATGAGTATACATATTTTTGAGATCCTGATGTTATCTACATGTTTTTTTTTGATGTTGTTGATGATGTCTATTCTATATATATGTTGTGACAGGATTTGTGAGATGTTTATGTATGTGTAGGTTGATGTGATATATGCCAATCTAACACCATGTTAGTTATTTGATCTGTTGTTTGATTCAATTGTCTTGGAATGTGTGTAAATGTAATGGAATCAAAATGTTGAGATAAAAAGCCTAACCTGCAGGTATTTGAGAAAGAGGCACGGATCGCGTACACGGTATACATTGTTGAGCTGGAGAACGACTAGTTGAGAGTCGAGGAAAATGATAAGGTGATGAATATGATGAGACTGGGCATCGGCCAAGAGGCCAATGACTGCAGTGTATTCAGCTTGGTTGTTGGTTGCTGGCCCCAAACATATGCTGCTTGAATGTAGCATTTCGTGTGAGGGGGTGTAGAGAGCCCAAGCATCTGAAGCGATATTTTGTGTCCAATGGCTGGCGCCGTCGGCATAGCCAATGTGGTAGGATGGTGGAGGAAGCATCTGTCAATATCACAAAGGATAGTTTAGACGAGAGGGAAGGAGAAAAAAGATTAAAAATGCTAGAAAAAAGAATTAACCTAAAGTAGAATGACTACGTTTAAGCATAAAATTTCTAGAGATATAACCCGTTGACGGGTTCTTTGAGAGCAAGGCCTTTGGGGGAGGCCAAGATGTATGCGCCTTTGGTGAGGCAATGTTGGATGATGTAAGGGCCATGCCAAAGTGATTCGAACTTGCTCTGGCCAAAGGTATCATGAGCGATATCATAAGCCAGGACGAGGTCGCCTTTGCGAAATGATCGAAGGTTTACATGGCGATCAAAAGTAGCTTTGGATTATTTTTTAGCTGCCTCGTTGTTCTGTAAGGAAGATCGATGATCTTCATCTAGAGACTCCAAGTTCAGCAAGCGCTGCTCCATTGGAGCAGTGTCAGGTAATAGCTCAATTGCAGTGCGTAGGGTGGTAATTTCACACTCGATGGGAAGAGTTGCCTTGACCCCATGGACTAAATGGAATGGTGTGAAACTAGTAGCGGTTTTCATAGCCGTTCGATAAGCCCATAGCACAGAAAATAACATATGATGCCAATTGGTTTTATGTTTATTAACCGTGCACTGTAACATGGTCTTGAGGACTTTGTTCACTGCCTCGACCTGTCCATTTGACTGAGGGTAATATGGTGAGGCGAACTCGTGAGAGAAGCCTAACCGAGATGAGAGTTCGACGAATATCTCATTCTTGAAGTGTTTCCCATGATTGGAAATGAGTTGGAGTGGTATGCCAAAATGGGATATGACGTGATTAAAGAAAAAGCACGCTACAGTTTCAGCGGTGTTGTTGAAAGTGGGCATAGCTTCGGCCCATTTGGTGAAGTAATCAATGGCAACAACAATGTATTTGTGACCATTGTTGGAGGGTGTATTGCAAGTCATAAAGTCGATACCCCATTTGCAAAATGGGTCAGGTGTAATGACAGGGTGGAGAAGAGCGGGGGGAGCCCGGGCTTTGTTGGCATAGAGATGACATTGCTCACATCGTTTCACGGTGTGAATGCAATCATGAAACAAGGTCGGCCAAAAGTAACCGGCTTGGATAATTTTTTGAGCCGTGGATATACCCGAAAGATGGCCCGCACATGCGCCACTGTGGTAGTCGTTTAAGGCTCTTTCGGCCTCATCAATAGTCAGGCATCGACGAAAAATGGTGTCGACACCCCGTCGGTATAGGATGTCTCCGATGAGGAGATAGGGGGGGGGGGGTGATGGCGAATACGTCGATGATCATCTCTTCAAAGGTGGTTACTGAACTTTTGAGTTCGTAGGTAGACAAGAAGGTCGCCATACCAAGGATCATCTGAAGTGATGTAAAAGATATGTTCGTCGGGAAAGTCGGTGTTGACGGGGGCACTGGTGGTGTCAGAGGGGAGGGCCATGACAAGTTCAGCGAGAACGAGGGCCTTCTTACTCTTAGGTGTTGAGAACTCGAGGTCGTACTCCTGAAGGATAACGATCCATCGAGCGAATTTGCCGTTAACTTGTCGACGGCTGAGCAAGTATTGCATAGGGTGGGAATCTGCAACGACCTTTGTG
>JASDQU010243533.1:15016-28188 GCA_032191745.1 Picea mariana
TAATTACGTTATTACTGATTCACCCCCCCTCTCAGTAATCCAATAGATTCAAACCCCTCTCCAAAATAACCTAGTTGCTCATGAGGAAGAAGAGGAGATAGATGAGCTCGACCCTGAAATTCACTGTATATAAGACACTTTCCCTTTTCCCCATTTGACTCAATCTATATATGAGGAATCCCTTATGGACAGTCAAGTTAATGAGTTGGGTAAAGGGGAAAAGGCCAACAACACTCCCAACAAATACAATCTCAGGTCAAAGAAGAAAGAAGGGAATTTTGATGGCCAGGATCAACCCCTCATAGCAGAAAGGCCTGCTAAACCTGCAGCAGTCACTACTAAAGAGAAGAAAACTTAGAATACTTCGCCAGCAATGAAAGAACCTGTCTCTGAGGTAAGGGAAGCTCCTAAGCCTATTTCCTCCTTTAGTTTTGAGCATGAAATTCAAAAGATTAGAATTCTCGTACCCCTCTTGGAGCTAGTTAAAAATGAAGATTTCAAAAGATCCCTGTCCAAACTCATACAATTTGAGTCCCCCCAACCTACCTCAGACTCAATAAACCTTCAAGATGAAAAGCCAGTAGTTGTCCTAGGCCCCATGGTAGAAGACATAGATGATTCATCCCCTCCCTTCTACACATCCATGAACATACATGATAAGGTGCTACATAATTTTCTCATGGATTCAGGAGCTTCCCACAACCTTATACCCAAAATAGTCATGGAAGAATTAGGACTGGAAGTGACAAAGGCTTATCATGATTTGTACTCTTTTGATTCAAGGAGGGTGCAATGTCTTGGATTCATCAAAGACTTGGTGATCTCTTTATTTCAACTGCCAATGAAGAGAATGGTCATAGACATTGTAGTAGCTGATGTTCCCCCCAAGTTTGGCATGATGTTGTCAAGGTCTTGGATTAAAAGACTTGGAGGAACATTACAGATGGATCTCACATATGCCACCATTCCATTCTTCGGAGGGGAACACAGGAGATTGTATAGAGAAGCTCAGCTAGCCTACATTGTTAGTGATGAAGAAAACCCCACCAATCATCACATCTTTGCACTTGACATTGATTTGGGGTCTAGTTTATTGCAGATCACTGAGACTCCTGAAGTTCCTTTACAGATCAGAAAGCAACCCATTTTTAATCATGAGATACCTCCTCCAACCACCCCTATTTGGAAGATGTTCTTTGATGGAGCTTCTTCTAACATAGGTGCTGGTGCTGGAGTGGTTTTCGTGTCACCTTGTCAGGAGACCATATCCTTGTCATACAAGCTGGAGTTTGAAACCACCAACAATGTGGCAGAGTATGAAGCTCTTGTTCTGGGTATGAGGGCTGCAAAAGAAATGGGAATTAAGGAGATAGCAGTGTTTGGAGATGCTGATTTGATAATCCAGCAAGTCAAAAATGCTTATCGGGCTAAGTATCCTCGGCCTAGGATTTACATAAATGAGGTATGGGTCCTGATTGATAATTTTTTCTCAGCTTTCAACATTTCTTTTATTCCACGAGAGGAGAATACTTTGGCCGATTCCTTAGCTGTCTAAGCTAGTCTGTTCAAGATCCCACTGCCGCCTAAGATCAAATATGGGGTTGAGATAAGATATAGGCCATCCATCCCAGACAATGTCAAGCATTGGAAGGTATTCAAAGATGATCTTGAAATTGAAAAATTTCTTCAGTCTGTCAATGAATTTCCTGCATTGCACATTGATCAGGATCCTGATCTTGAAAGTCACCCTCACCCTGATGTATTCTTGAATAAAATTGTTGATCGCCATATTATTCATCTATCTAGCAACCACATTCTGAAGGGACTAGTCCCTTTAGAAAGATTGTTCGATGGGAATGATGTGGCAGTAAAGGGTAGGGTTTCAGATGAAGATGTTGATACAGCTGAGTGCAACATTGGCACACAGGAGGAGCCTAAGTTTGTCAAGTTGTCGAGCAGTTTGACCAAAGAGAAGAGGGTCGAATATACTGAGTTATTAAGAGAATTTGTTGACGTGTTTGCATGGACCTATGAAGACCTCAAGACATATGACACATCTATCATTGAACACAAGATCCCACTGAAGGAAGAGGCCAAGCCATTTAGGCAGAAGCTGAGACAGATAAATCCCATGTTACTGCCTGTCATGGAGGGAGGGGTGAAGAAGTTGTTAGATGCCCAAATCATTGTCCCCTTGAGATATTCTGAGTGGGTGGCCAATCTGGTTCCCGTGAGGAAGAAAAGTGGAGAAATCAGGCTCTGTGTTGATTTTAGGAACCTGAACAGGAGCTCAAAGAAAGACAACTATCCCTTGCCCAACATGGAACACATATTGCAGAGGGTAACTGGTGCATCTAGGATATCCATGATTGATGGTTTTTCTGGCTATAATCAGATATCAGTCATGCCTAAGGATAGAGAAAAGACAACCTTCACCACTCCTTGGGGCACATTCATGTATGCCAAAATGCCTTTTGGACTAATGAATGCAGGAGCAACATTTCAGAGAGCCATGGACATAGCCTTCATCGGGGAGAAATATCAGTTTGTGGTGATCTATCTGGATGACATCACAGTCTTCTCCAGGTCTGATAAAGAGCACTGTTATCACTTAAGGAAAGTTTTCTCGAAATGCCGGAAGTTTGGCCTTTCCTTAAATCCCAAGAAATATTTGTTTGCTATGAGGGAGGGGAAGTTGTTAGGCCATATAGTATTGGTGGAAGGAGTGAGAATTGATCCCAACAGGGTGGAGGCAATTCAGACCCTATCACTTCCCAGGTCTAAAAAAGAAGTCCAGGCTTTTCTACGGAAGATTAACTTTCTGAGGAGGTTCGTCTCAAATTTTGCTGAGGTGGTGAAACACATCACAACCATGCTCAGAAAGGGAAATGAAGTAAAGTGGACTGTTGAACCCAGGGAATCTTTTTTCCAAATAAAGAAGGCATTGACTGAGGCACCTGTGTTGATTAGTCCTGATTATTCCAAGGTTTTCCTAATTTTTTATTTTGCTTCTTTTGATACAGTAGCAGTGGTCTTATTGCAGAAAAATGAGGAAGGGAGAGAGAAACCTATTTCCTTCTTCAGTAAGGCATTGAGAGATGCAGAAATCAGGTATGAGATCATGGAGAAACAAGCCTATGCCTTGGTGAAAGCTTTCAAAGCTTTCAGAGTCTATGTCCTACACTCAAGAGTGATTGCTTACGTTCCTTCGGCCTCTGTGAAGGACATCCTTGTACAACCTGACATAGATGGGAGAAGAGGTAAATGAATTGCTAATATCCTTGAGTTTGACCTGGAGATAAAGCCCACCAAGTTGGTTAAAGGGAAGGGTTTAGCCAAGCTACTGGCTGAATCTAATTGCAAGGCTTTGGGGGTTGGCTTCATCAATGCTTGCTCATAAAATCATCAAGCTGAGTGGCCCAACAAAATCTCTCAGGGTGGCTTATCACTAGCAGAGTGCACCTGGTACAGAGACATATTATACTTTTTGCAAGAGTTGAAGCCTCCTAATGGAATGGGGAAAAGCAAGGAAAGAGATTTAAAGCTCAAGGCGGTCAGGTATTGCCTTATTGACCAAATCTTGTACTGGAGAGACCCTTTAGGGGTATTTCTGAGGTGTCTGAACCTACAGGAAGCCCAGAAAGTTATGTTAGATTTCCATAGCGGCCTTTGTGGAGAGCATCATTTTTGGAAGACCACAACTCATAAAATTCTTAGGGATGGGTACTACTGGCCCACCTTATTCACTGATGTCTGCAGAGAAATCAGAGCTTGCATCAACTTCCAAAGATTCTCAGGAAAACATCAGCTCAGATCTCTGCCACTAAAGCCTGTAGTAGCTTCAACACCCTTTCAACAGTGGGGGTTGGACTTCATTGGAGAAATTCATCCTCCTTCAAGTGGCCAACATAGATGGATCCTGACTGCAATGGACCATTTCACCAAGTGGATAGAGGCTGTCCCCACTAGGAGTGCTTCACACAAGGTAATTATCAGCTTCCTAGAGGACATCATAGCCAGATTTAGCTGTCCCAACAGAATTGTCACCGATAATGTTGCTTCTTTCAAGTCTGAGCCACTGGTTAGGTTCTATGAACAGTTCGAGATTTCACTGATTCACTCCACTCCCTATTATCCTCAAGGAAATGGACTGGCAAAATCTTCTAATAAAATTCTAATTAATCTCATTAAAAGATTATTGGAAGCCAATAAGAGGGCCTGGGATTCAAAGCTCAAATTCTCTCTATGGGCCGATATAGTGACAACGAAGAAGTCCCTGGGCACCTCACCTTTTCAACTTGTTTATGGGACAAAGGTTGTTTTTCCCACCCATCTCGCTTTACCTGTATAAAAATGCTTTCAAGATCATGAAGGAGAGCCGAACCATATGGTCAAGAGAATTCATCAGATGGTAGAAGTGCAACAGGTAATGGACACAGCTCATAATTATCAGTAGAAGGTCAAGAAGGCCTTTGACAGGAAGGTCAGGAAGAAGGAATTTGAGCTGGGTGATTTGGTGCTTAAGTGGGATGCACCCAGGCAGGATAGGGGTAAACACATCAAGTTTGATTCCCTCTAGATCGGGCCTTTCAAAATCTCTGAAGTTTTCTCAAATAACACATACAGGTTGTAGGATTTGGAGGGTGAGGAAGTTTTTAACAACCCAGTAAATGGGCATTTCCTGAAGAAATGTTTTGTTTGAGCATTAGACGGCTCCTTTGTTTGTAAATATTGTCCTTTTGGTTGTTTGTTTATTTTCGGCTTAATAAATGACTCCATAGCCCAACAACAAGGCACTGAAGTTGCAAATGAGTTCTCAGATCATCACAAGGATGACTCTATCCCCCATGGAGCCTAATGTTAACATTAATTATTGTAAAAGGGGGGGTTGTTTTCTCTCATTTTGATCCCCTGGCGTGAACTGTGAAGAAGTGGGTTTAAAATCCCAACAAAGGAATTTTATCCAAGGATGCGACCGTGAGCGCAATGTTGCAATGCATGAAATCTCCATTTCGAGCTTAAAATGTTAGCAGACGGGCTATCCAGTGTTCAACAGACAGGATCAATTGATGGAGAAAATCGTCAGTTGGCAGATAATTGCAGTTGACAGAGTTGCACCAAGTTTAGCACAAGAGAGGGTGCTCAGTATCGTCGAAATGATCAGGGTCATCCAATCAAGGAGGAACATGTGGTGCACAATTGGGCTCTGTTGCAACTTCGCCTATCGTGACTTTGAAATACAAGGGTCGACCCCCTCCCATTCATGATATGTGAGATGCAAAGGTGCCCAGGAGTCGGGCCCACGGTCTCACCAAAATGATCCAGGTCATTCACCCTGGAAACGCGTGGTGCACGATTGGGATCTGTTGCAACTTCGCCTATCACGACTTTGAAATACAAGGGTCGACCCCCTCCCATTCATGATACGCGAGATGCGAAGACACCTTGGGTGTGGGCCCACAGTCATAGCACAAGGTGGTATGGAGTAGGGACAAAGAAGATGAGGGACGTGGAGCCAATATGTTCAAGGGAAAGTGGATTGTGTCTGTTGATTTTGAAGCCAAATCCAACCGCCGATATGAAGGGCCATTTTTGTAGTTTTAATTGCCAAGGATCCTGGATGCAAGAGTGGGGGAATCTCCCGAAAGGAGAAAGGTCGAAGCACCCTAGAGAAAGGCTCCAGGTCATGGCCATGGGTTACATTGAGGGTGGAGCCAAAACAAAGGGAGGCTAGCTTTTGAGCCCTGGGAAGCAAGCCCGTGGCCGTTCCTTGTGCTCGAAGTTCTGGCCACCCACCATAGAGGAAGGAAATTAATGAATATTGAGTTGGTAGCTGAAAATTTAGCTATAGCCATGAATGTAAGGCATGGAGGTTCTGGCAGGAAGTCTGCCCAAGACCGTTCTGTGTGCAGGTTGATCTAAAAGGGCCATGCCAATATGAGGTTCTTGTCCGACCGGAGGAGCCTGCACACGTTAAGTTGGACTTTAATGTTTCAACTACCCTCCTGGTGCCAAGGGAGCGTACTGCTCTGAGTATATATTCTCAGTTTTTTGTATTTTGTAAGGATCGATGGTAGAGCAAAGCTCCCGATTGTAAAGTTTTAATAGATGTTCTAGTTCTCTGGTTATGTATCTGTATGTGAAATTTCTTGTTTAATGACAGATAGATTTCTTATCCCACCTGGTTTTCATCTCATACTGAGGGATATCATGATCAATTGAATCACGTGAATCATTGTGACTGTGTTGTAATAAATGTTTTATTGTAACACTGTTATATTCTCTAGTGTTTTTTGCAATTTGAATGTAAGAAGTTCTTGCGTTCAAATTTTTCTCCTACAGGATGTTAGAAGCTTGGTGCCTACAACAGCCCTTTGCATTTCCTCATAGAATTCTTCCTCCTATTCACCCTTACAACAAATTACTGTCTGAAGTTTAACTAAGACCTCACCTGCTTATGCATGTCCGACCTAGTTTCAAAGTTAGAACGATATTGTTCCGAGTTTTCTTCCATTTGATCACCCTTTATAAAAAAATCGTGACATAAACTGATGGGCTTTGGGCTCTGCTTCTGCTACAATCCATGAGTGACTTCTTACCCTAATAGATTCTATCCACTTGGTGAAATAATCTATCGCAGTTAAAATCCACCTGTGTTGGCCACTTGAAGGAGGATGAATCTCCCCGATAAAGTCTAGGCCCCACTGCTGAAAGGGTCCTGAAGCTACCACAGGATTCAAAGGTAGAGACTTGAGCTGCTACTTCCCAATGAATTTTTGACACTTGACATGGGTTATGACCTTTTCACAGACATCAGCGAATAGAGTAGGCCAGAAGTACCCAGCCTTGAGAATCTTGTAGGCTATGGTTCTCTAGAAATGATGTCCCCCACACAGGCTGTCATGAAAATAAAACTTAATCTTTTGGGCCTCCTGTGGGTCTAAGCATCTCAAAAGCACTCCTAGAGGGTCTTTCCAATACAAATATTGGTCAATAAGGCAATATCTAATTGCTTTGAGCTTTAAATCTCTTACCTTGCTTTTCTCCATTTCATCTAGAGGTTGAAAATTTTGCAAAAAATATATAATATCTTTGTACCAAGCACATTCTACCAATGGGGGGTTGTCTTGAGTGATCTTATCAGACACTTCAGCCTACTTCTTTTCTAAGTGAGCGTTGATGAAGTTAACCTCCAAAGTTCTACAATTAGATTCAGCCAACAACTTGGCTAATCCTTGGCCTTTAACTAGCTTGGTGGGTTTTATTTCCAAATCAAATTCAAGGATTCTGGCAATCCACTTGCTCCTCCTCTCATCTATGTCAGGCTATATGAGGATGTCCTTCACAACATCTGAAGGAACATGTGCAATGATCTTTGAATGTAGAACATAGACTCTGAAATCTTTGAGCGCTTTCACCAATGCGTAGGCCTGCTTCTCCATGATGTCATATCGGACCTCCATGTCTCTTAGTGCTCTGCTGAAAAAAGAAATAGGCTGCTCCAGCCCTGCATCATTCTTTTGTAGTAAAACAATGACCACCGTGTCAAATGAAGAAAAAGAAAAAATCATAAAATCCTTGGAATAATCAGGACTGATAAGCATAGGTGCTTTAGTCAGTGCCTTCTTGATTTGGTTGAAGGATTATCTGGATTCAACAGTCCATTTTACTTCGTTCCGCTTCCTGAGCATGGTCATGATATGCTTCGCCAATTCAGCAAAATATGAAACAAACCTTCTCAAAAAATTGATTTTTCCCAGGAAGGATTGGACTTATTTCTTGGATCTGGGAAGTGATAAGGCTGGAAGAGCTTCTACCTTGCTTGAATCAATCTTGAACCCTTCAGCTAATACAATGTGTCCCAATAATTTTCCCTCCTGCATGGTAAATAAAGACTTCTTGGGATTTAGGGAGAGACCAAAACATCTTCATTTTGAGAAGACCCTTTTCAGATGTTGACAATGTTCTTTATCAGATTTGGAGAAGACTGTTATTGCATCCAGATAGATGACCAAAAATTTATCTCTTTCTCCAATAAAGGCAATGTCCATGGCTCGTTGGAAGGTTTCTCCCACGTTCATCAATCCAAAAGGCATTTTAGCATACATGAATGTACCCCAAGGAGTGGTGAAGGTTGTCTTTTCTCTGTCTTCAGGCAAGATCGAGATCTGATTGTAGCCAGAAAAGCCATCAATCATGGAGATCCTGAATGCGCTTGTCACCCTCTGCAATATGTGTTCCATCTTTGGCAACGAGTAATTGTCCTTCTTGGAGCTTCTGTTCAAGTTCCTGAAATCAACACAGATTCTAATTTCTCCGTTCTTTTTCCTTATTGGAACCAAGTTGGCCATACATTCAGAATATCTCAAAGGGACAATGATTTGGGCATCTAGTAGCTTCTTTACCTCCCTTTCCATAATAGGCAGTAACATAGGATTTATTTGTCTTAATTTCTTCCTAAATGGTTTGGCCTCCTCCTTCAATGGGATCTTATGCTCAATGATGGTTGTGTCGTATGTTCTGAGGTCTTCATAGGTCTAGGAAAACACATCAACAAATTATTTTAATAGCTCAGTATACTTGACTTTCTGCTCCCTTGATAGGCTGCTTGACAACTTGACAAACTTTGGATCCTCCTCTGTACCAATATTGCATTCAGCTACATCAACATCCTTAGTTGGGCCTTTAAACTTTACTGCCACATCATTCCCATCGAACACTATTTCTAAAGGAAATAGTCCCTTTGGAATGTGGTTGCTGGGCAGCTGAACGATATGATGATTAGAAATTTTATTTAAAAATACATTAGCAGGAGGGTCACCTTTAGAATCATGATCCTGGTCAATGTGTAATGCAAAGAACTCATCAATAGACTCAAGAAATTTTCTGATCTCAAGATCATCCTCCAACACCTTCCAATGCTTGATATTGTCAAGTACAGAGGGCCTATATCTTAGCTCAACATCATATCTAAGATTTGGTGGCAGTGGGATCTTGAAATGGCTTGCTGAGGTGGCCAAAGAATCAACCATAGTATTTTCCTCTCTTGGAACAAATGAGATGTTGAAGGCTAAAAAGAAATTGTCAATTAGGTCCCACACCTCATTCCTGTAAGTCTTAAGCCTAGGGTGCTTGGCTTGATAAATATTTTTGACCTGATGAACAATTAGTTCAACATCTCCAAATACTGCTAGCTCTTCAATTCCCATTTCTTTTACAGCCCTTAAACCCAAAACAAGAGCCTCATACTCTGCCACATTGTTGGTAGCTTCAAATTCTAATTTATAGGACAAGGGTACGGCTTCTTGACAGGGTGACATAAAAACCACTCCAGCACCAACACCTTCCCTAGAAGAGGCTTCGTCGAAGAACATCTTCGACACAGAGGTAGTTGGGGAAGGTATTTCATGAAAATAAATGGGTTTCTTTCTGATTTCAAGAGGAGCTTCAGGAGTATCAGTGATCTGTAACAAACTAGACCCCAAATCAATGTCAAGTGAAAATATAGGATGATTGGTGGGGTTTGCTTCATCACTAATAATAAATGCCAGCTGGGCTTCCCTGTAAAGTCTCCTTTGTTCACCCCCGAACACATGAATGGTGGCGTATGAAAGGTCCATCTGCAAGGTTCCCCCCATTATCTTTATCCAAGATCTAGATAGGAGAATTCCAAACTTAGGGGGAACATCATCCACTACGATATCCATGACTACACTCTTCATCGATAGTTGTAACAGGGACACGTCTAGGTCTTTGATAACCCCAAGGCACTTCACCTTACTAGAATCGAAAGAATACATGTCATGGTAAGCTTTTGTAACTTTCAACCCGAGTTCTTCCATGACAATATTAGGCATAAGATTGTGGGATGCTCTTGAATCCATTAAGCAGTTATGCAACACCTTATCATCAATGTTCAATGAAGTGTAGAAGGGGGGAGAGGAATCATCTTTATCTTCTACCAAAGGTCCTAATATGACAGTTGGCTTTTCATCTTGCAAATTGACTGAGTCCGTGGGATGAATTGTGGGTTCAAGCATCAACAACTTAGAGAGGCTTCTTTTGAAATCTTCATGCTTGACCAGCTCTGAAAGGGGTACAGGGATCTTAATCTTCTGAACCTCATGCTCGAAATTAAAAGGGGATGTAGGATTTAAGATTTCTTTTACTTTTGGGACATGAGTTATGGCCACTTGAGAGGGAGTTCAAACTTTCTTACCGTTACTGTTGTCTTCTACATCTTCAGCAAGCTTCCCTGCTCTGGTGGGCTGATCAGGAAAATTAGGCTTTCCTTATTTCTTCATGGACCTGAGATTATATCTGTTGGGGCTATCGTTGGCCTTGTTCCCTTTACTTAAATCATTCAACTGACTTTCCATGAGAGATTTCTCATATGCAGATTGAGTTAAGTGAGGAAAAGAGGAGGTGTCCCCAAAAAAATGAATTTCAGGATCAAGGTCTTCATCCCCTTCTAATTCACCGGCAACAAGATTATTTTGGAGAGGGGTTTGGATTTTCTAATCATCTCTATCTCTACTCCTTTGGTCTCTTTGGATAATCTGAGGAGTATTGTTAGGCCTCCTATGGTTTCCTCTGTTATCAACATTTTGGGGATTTCTGTAGTTCTTCTTTCCTCCTAATTTGATCTTTTCCATTCTAGCAGAAAGTGATTTTAGTAGCTTGGCCATTTCATCTGTTTGAGGGGGGGCAACAGAGGAACTAGAAGTTGGAGTCTCAGACCTACCCTTTCCTATGTCTCTATCAGCTTTACCCCTAAGTTTGTCAGCTGCCAATATATTGGATTCTACTTCCAGGGCCGCATCTTGCATATGAGCCAAGGAGGTAGCTCTTGTTTCTCTCAATGGTAGGCAAAAGTCAGGGATGAAAGCGTTGGCATAAGTCATTTTGGCAAAAATTTATGTAGGCTTAACTTCGGTTGGAATCTTTTTATACATTTTATTAAATCTCTTCGAGAAGTCTAAAACAGATTCCCCCTCCTCTCTCTTAAGTGCCCCAAATTTTGTAATATAATATAGGAGATCCTTTTTATTTCCCCAGTGTATTAATAAGGAATCATCTAGAGCAACAATATCATCAATAGATCTAGGAGACAAGTCCTTAAACTAGTCTCTGGCATTGCCATCAAGACTCTGCACAAAAACTCTCATCCACACATCTTCATTTTCGATGGCCAGGATCTTTGCAAATCTATAAAAGGATGAAAGGTGTTCATCTGTAGTTGTGTCTCCTTCCCTCGTGAAATGGGGAATATACTTAAGGTAGTCTGTGGTTGGGAGAGCATTCATAGGCTGAGTTAAGACTAGGGGGGCATATCTAGCAGCTAATATCTCAACCATCTTGTTCCTAGGAGGATTAGCACCTACCACTTGTACGTGAACTAGAGGAGGACTAGGATAAGATGGATTTCGGACAGGTGAGATTGGGGCTGTGCTTCCAGGAGAAGAAGGAAACAACAAAAAAATTGGAGAAAAAACCACAGGGCTTGATGGAACATAGGTTTCCCTCTCTGTCAAAACAACAATTGTAATAGGAAGATGAGTAGTGAAACTGGGAGAGGGTAAATCAACAGGGAAACTCCTAAAATTCAAACTTCTAGAAGCTCCAACGGATGGTGTAATAGGAAAATGAGAAACAACTACTG
The DNA here is from genome assembly GCA_032191745.1 of Picea mariana. Lineage (NCBI taxonomy): Eukaryota > Viridiplantae > Streptophyta > Pinopsida > Pinales > Pinaceae > Picea > Picea mariana. The sequence continues at coordinate 26,679 of JASDQU010243533.1, forward strand.
GAGTTGATATAGTAGGGTAGTGAAAATCATCAGAAATACCTGGTTCAACAGCAAAAGTACCTTCCTGAAGGGTCTGTCGTCTTCTGATAATTTTCTCTGGGCCAGCTTCAGGTGTTGCTAAAGGAAGTTGTGGTGTAGACCTCGTGTGTCTGCCTCTGGAAGACACAACTGAAACGGTGGAGTCATAATAGTGGAGTCGCCAGGTGCATAGTTGTAATCTTCAATGTACTAAGTTCTGATGCACCTTCAAAATCAGTAAGCTTTGTCGTTCAATCCCAGGGAAAATCTGCAATTCGTCCCCAACAACGGCGCCATAAATGTTATCACCAGAAGTCACCTATGGATTGCGGTAGAGGTAAGCCCAGTACCCATCCGAGTTATATGTCACAGGTTGGTTATAAAGAGGTCAAATGGATGCAATCTCAAGAAAATATCATCTTAATTAAGAAAACCGGACTGGCATGCACAAGCAGGTGAGGTCTTAGTTTGACTTCAATTAGTAGGTTGTAGTAAGGGTGAGTAGGAGAAAGACTTTAGTGAGAAAATGTAAAGTCTGTTGCAGACATCAGGTCTTCCAACAGCCTAAGGAAGAAAAACTTAAAAACAAGATTCCCTTGGATTCAAATTCAAGGAAACTGAAAGAAATCATAACAACATTACAATCAAACATTCATCATAATATAGTCACAACAATTCATGTGAATCAATCATTCATGAACTCTCTCAGTAACATAGGAAAATAATATGGAGTAAGAAAGGTGACTGTCATTAAACAAGAAGTCTTAGACTACAACACATAACCAGAGAACCAGAAGCTTCATTAAAATTTTACAATACGGGAGCTTTGCTCTACCATCGACCATAACAAAAAATCAAAACTAACTATTTATACTCAGAACTACTAGCTCCCTTCAGAAGCACATTCTGGTCATTGCATTCAAGCCTTGGCGTCTGCACCTTTCTCTGTCAGATTGCACTTGCATTCTTTTGTTAGACGCTAGATCAGACACAATGTGGGCTTCAAAAGCAGATCCATGACAAGAGAACTTTCGGCTGACTGTTTTCCCTCCACGACTATTTTTTCCATGCTTTCCATTTATTGGTGAAATGAGGTTTCAACTACCTTCCCCATTTTCATTAACTACTTTCATCAGGATCAGGGCAAGGCTTGACACCCATGAATGTCCCGCGTGAGCTCATGACTCCTTCGAGTCAATTCTGGCACCCCAAGTTCACGCAGGTCTTTCTCTGTGACCAACTCCGACGCTTAGAGCCCTTATGCAACTCCTTCCATCTAACCCTGGGCCACGACTATGTGCCTAATTCCCAGGCACTTCGAGATTTCGCATTTCATGAGTTTACATTGTGATTCCTGCTGAAATCTCCGAGTCACGAAATCACGATTGTTTGGATCGGGCGACACGTATCCCTTTGCATCGGACGACCTTGATGAACATTGGTATTTCGGGACCTTGGGCCATCGGCATTTCTCATTCCATCTCCCCCAAAA
>JASDQU010243533.1:120117-131188 GCA_032191745.1 Picea mariana
ATTAATAGAAATCGTGTATTACTGTATATATTTGCCTCTTGTTATATTTCCTTTATATCTTTTTTATATTACTATTTCTCTTTCAATATATCTGTGTTATATCCCCGCTCTCATTTTGTGCCAAAAATAATCCAGATCAGACCTCCTGCAAGAAGAGCATCACGCCGGAGGACACTGCCAAGATTTTGTTTAAACGAGTGTGGGTACACTTTGGGATCCCACAAACCATTATATCATATTGGGATAGCCGGTTCCTCAACACATTTTGGTCGAGCCTCTGGTTACTGCTGGACATGAAGCTCACCAAGTCCACTACCTTCCAACCCCAGACGAATGTCCAAACCGAGGTCGTCAACCAAATGATCGTGCAAATCCTGCGCATGTACAATTCCAAGCACCCTCGCACCTGGGATGAGAGTCTTCCCTATGTTCAACACAACTACAACAGAGCCATACATAGCTCAACCGACCATAACCCCTTTTAGGTGGAGTTGGGATTTCAACCATTGTGTCCCATGGATGTTGCACTACTCCTTGCGGCCACTTAGGCAGAATCATTGCATGCTCCAACTGCAATTGACAAATCCACCTGGTTCATTGAGCAGATCCAACACATCCACCAACAAGTTATGGATATTTTACAGAATTCCAATGCCAAGTACACGCATCGCCATGATCAACATCGGGTGCCACACCAATTTCGGGTGGGAGACAAAGTTTGGTTGCACTTGCAGAAAGAGCGCCTTACAAGGTCTCATCAGAAGCTTTGTCCACTCCATTATGGTACTTACACCATTACCAAGGCTGTGGGTGACAACATTTTTGAGCTTAACCTGCCCCCCTTCCTTAGCTTGCACCCTNGCCTTACAAGGTCTCATCAGAAGCTTTGTCCACTCCATTATGGTACTTACACCATTACCAAGGCTGTGGGTGACAACATTTTTGAGCTTAACCTGCCCCCCTTCCTTAGCTTGCACCCAACGTTCAATGTGGACCTCCTTCAACCTTATTTTCCACCATTATTGGACAGCTCAGAGATAGCAGAACAATTGACACCAACAAAGCTCAACCCCTATTGCATGGAACATGCATCTACTAATCAGATCCTGGACACATAGGTCAAGGGAACTCACCAACATAGGATCCAACTTTATTGGGTTGTCAAAGCAGGGTGACTCCTACACCAAGGCAAGTGGCTCACCCAAGGCCAAATTCAGCAGGAATTTCCTCATCTAATGGGGGCACTCAACGCAATGGAGAAAATTTCTTCCTAAGGAGGTAGGATTGATCCATGTGGATATCGGTGGCCACCCATCTTTTACAACTGGCTCAAAACAATTTTATGGCAATTTTGGCAATTTACTATTTTTAGCAGTTTTTAACTTCTGGGGCCAGTTTGAGGGCCTAAACAACGTTTTTTCACGTTCGTACGCCTCAATCATATTTGAAGGCTTTGATTGATCCCCCTAAATAAAGCTTCTTGTCAATACCTTTCCAACGAGCTATTATGCGCCCTAAACGAAGATCATATGCAAAAGTTATGACCCAGGTAAGTTAATGTACTAACTTACCCCTATGGGGCCCACATGACTTTTGGCGCTTCATCTCCTAGGGTTAGGTTTTTGGATGTATAGGGTTTTGGAATTCATATTTATTTTAAAAAGGCATTCAAAGCCTCATTGTACTCATCTTCTTGTGAATGAGCGTAGACGTCGCATCTCTTCTCAGAGGTAAATTGCCACCATTCTAGCAAGCTTGTTTTCAATCTACATTTTACAGTTTTCAACATATTTCTTATTTAATAGAAGTCGAGTTTTACTGTATCTTTGTTATTGTTCAATTTGTCTCTGTGTTAACATTATAAATCTGTGGTTTCATTTAGTTCTGCTCATAAATCCGGATCATCAATTCCATAGTGGTGTACGTAATTATTTATGAGAAGTAACAAAGAATAAATGTACAACAGTAGCAGGGAATAAACACTGAATAGTGGGAGGGAATAAATGCAGATCACTAGTAGGAAATGAATGCTAAGTAGCAACAATTGGTCAATTGATTATTGCTAATTACAACATGTACAATTTCTATAAAACCATACATTTTTTATGATTTTTAATACCTATTTATTGAGTGCTAGCATTGGAGGAAAACATATTGTGAGTTACAACTTACTGTTATGCCAACAAAATTTATCTAGAATCCATATGCTACTACTAAACACTATTGTTGAGAGCATGGAAACTGCAATATATTGTTACCATTTTGTAACTTGTTGAATAATACATTGAATGTACTTTAGAACGTGGGGTTTTTTGCCTAGAAAGATTTTTTGTAGGAAATTATTGTTTAATGATTTTATGTTTCTATGTTGATTATTACTACAACTGTATTTATTTATCTACACATTTTTATCTCATAGATTAACGTAGGAAACATATTATACACCTTTATCTCCTTTCACCATTTGTAAAATTTCAAAATGAACACATATCCACCATTGAAGAGAAGGAATCAAGAAATGTAATTATCTAATAACACCACAAAATGAAATGGTCCTACAACTTCCTCGGTTAAAGCATCTTGATGCACAACTTCATTGAAAATATAATATGATGAATAACATTAATAAACTTTGAACACATATTTTTTAAATAATCTATATATTGCAAAAGTGATCCATAACTGTCATCCACTCTTACCATGTTATTCACTATACATAGATGTCTCAAGTATATAAAACACATTATTATATATAAAGCACACTATTATATTTAACATGACATCTACAAGAATAAAATCCTGAAAGAAAATGGTACTTTCTAAAGCCTAAAACAACAAAAATAAATAAATTTTATTATATAAATGACATCAAAATTTGTTATAATCATAATTTTATATAAACAACAAATATTTTTATATCGATAACATCAAAATTTTACATATGGCTTTAGTAATGCATGTATATATTTATTATAATTTTCATATTCATCAATATGTCAAATGTGGTTTCATTTATATATTTATGATACTTCATGTTTAATTGATCAAACATACAATGATTACGATATGTATATAAAATATTTTTATATAAATGACATCAAAATCCTTTATATGCATTTAGTAGTGCAATTTATTATAATTTTCATATTCATGACATCAGTATGTCAAATCATGACATCAATATGTCAAATGTGGTCTTATTTATATATTTAGGGTACCTTCGATCAAATATACAATGATTACAATATATTTAGAAAATAATTTTATATAAATGACATCTAAATCAATAATTTTATATAATTGACATCGAAATCTTTCATGTCGTTTTTGTGGTACACTTTGTTTTATGTTTGACATTTATTATAATTTTCATTTTAATGACATTTTCAATTTATCCAATGAAATCAATTTGTCAAATGTGGTTTTATTTATATATTCATGATACTTTCATGTTTAATTTATAAAATCTACACTGCTGTATACAAAACCAGAGTAATAGCTAGAAAGAGTAATAGTTAGTAACCAGTTAGTCCCGGTCTTATAATGATGCATAAAAAAAATCTAAATAATTAACAAGTCTAAGTTACAAACAATAAATATAATTCAAAAATCTTAAAGTAATAAGTTGCAAACAAGTCTAATTTACAAACAATAAATATAATTAAAAAATATTAAAGTAATAAGTTGCAAACAATAAAAATAATTTGAAAAATTTAAAGTAATAATTTGTCAACAACAAATATAATTCAATTTTTTAAATAAATTAATAATATTAAAAAATAAATATAATTCAATTTTTTTAATCAATTAATAATATTAAAAAAGTGTTTAAGAATATCATTTTTAAAAGAATTAATGATCTTAATTAATCTTTTTCAACACAACAATAAAATATGTTTTGGTTAAGAACACCCGTTTCCTCATATGAAGTTACATATTCAAATCAAAAGGATGTACGTTATGTAAACCTTCATAGCCTTTAGGAGTCAAAATCCCTTTCTTGAGGGGGTCCCTTCTTCCATATTTAAGGGGTCTCATACACCAATTTAGTGTTTAGCTTGGGTGTGACCTAAAAATGATATTATTATTATTATTATTACTACTACTACAATACAAGAGTGCAAATCTAGAAACTAATAAATATTAAACTCTACTTTATAATCACAAGATAAAAACATATTCTATTATTTTAAAATTATTTAAAAATGAGACAAAACACACATATTAATTAGATAAAATGTGTTTTTTTAACACAATCTAGGAAATTTTTATTTAATAAAAGGGTGTGACCAAGGTCATCGAGTGCATGAGGATAGGTTGGTATAGAACAAAACCCAACATCACTATTCTATCTATTACTCGAAGTTTCTTACTAATCCTATGTAGTTTATCAAATCTTTCGAGTTTTATACAAAATTCAGGATATATCTGATATCAGATGCCCAAAAGACATTAAAAAAAAAAAATGCATATCAGTAAATGTAAACTTTCATACTAGGTCTCTTCCTTTTTCACTCCTTCTGTAGGTGATTCCATTGCCAAATTCAAGTCAGACATCATCTTCAATTTTTTTACCTTCTTCCTTCCAGAGTCTTCCATATCCCAATCCTTAAATGAAGTTTCCGAGGTTGATTCCCTCACGTCCAATTGTCGCTGCAGTGGCTCTCCATGTCTGTGAAGAAAGTCCACTTCATCATGGAGCTGTCCAATTAACCCTCTGTGTTGGGCCAGAGTTTCTAGGGAAAATGATAAGGTCAAACTTTGTGTATCCACCTTGAGAGAGAGCCGATGGGTGAAGGTGAAATTGTCCTCAAATGATTCCACCTCCCCCGTTGCCTGCGTAAACTAAGGCCCCTTTCCTTTTACCATGATTTTATGATGATTACAAGGAGCAATTTATAGAATTATTGTCCCCTCAAAAGATAAAAAACCCACCGGACTTGACCACATTGGAATAATACACAATGACGTCCTAATTATCCAGAAAGAGGGAGGAACAAGTCGGTCCCCAGGACAACCTATGTTATTTCCCACTATACGTCCTGTCTCGAAAATAAATTGAGTTTCTTGGCAAAGTGAAACAAATTTGGATCCAACATAAATTAGAGACTGTTCGAGAAGGCTTACTAGAGCCCTGACATGAAATTGATTCCACAAAATACCATCCTCTAGCCACAGAGGAAACCATAGATAGACGACTCTGAAATAGAGACCTCCTTCATGTAATTCCATATGACTGAGTACTACTCCCACAATCAACCTCTGAGCCACAAATGTTCCTTGTAACAAAACCCAACATTGATTATCCATGCTAGGAAGTGGAAATATTCCTCTCTGCTTCTTGATCATGATAAATAGAATAATTCCCCCATCCTTACCTTGAATTTGAAGGTGAGGATGCATGTATTATAGTGTCCCCAAGGCCGAGCCCCGTTGTAAACCATGTTCTGAAAGGAATTGTAATTATGTTTTATAGGATGGTCAGCCAAGTTTTTATACGCTGGAGGCTTATGTGTTTGTTAGGCCAAGGAGTCTGAGTGTTGAAGGCCAGGAGCCTGTTGTTGTATATGTAATTACGCAGAACAATTAATAAAATATAAACACCGCCATGTGCAGATTGACCACGATGAATGAGTGAAGGGGGACTAAGCATCCACAAAGTGGGCAAGGAAATAGGGGCTGGAAGGTGGAAAAGGGGATAAGTGTTGAGCCTGGGGGCTAAGCCTAGGGGGCTTAAGCCTGGGAATAATATTTTAATATTATCCCAAAAAGACATGTGCATTTTATGTTTTATCCTAAGTTTTTGGCAAGGGAGGACGTACAAGGGTGATGCGTGCTGGTGGAACGCATGTAGTTCAATGGGTGACAAATGTCAACCCTGACGCATGCGAATAAAATGACCAGGGTGATTCGTGAGAAGGGTTCCTCCTCCATTCGACCCGATTGTCTGAACGCGTATGGAGCCTTGGATAGTACGACCAACCCGACTCCTGTAGAGAACCTTCATGCGTCCCTGTGATTCAAAAGTCTGTGTCTGGCTTTGAGGAAACCGGTGTATGCATTCCCAGAATGAGAAGCCTATGTTGATTTCGGGAAAGAGTCTGTGTTTGTTCAGGAAAGATGGTACTCTCGTCTCTGTTCTAAACCGAGGAGTCTGCATCGACCCCTGCGTGGACGACTCGTCACACACCCCTGAGAATCCAAAGTTGTTGATCCTGTGTGACTTGTTGGCCAGTTTGTACAACACTCTCTCCAGGTGAGAGAGGTAGTTGAAGTTGGAAGAACAGGTTGATGGACCTGGGAGCAACTCCCTCCAGGCGAGAGAGTGCGCAGAGGAAGGAGAGAACTCCTGGAAGGAACCCTGTAGCTACCACAGAGCCCGGAGACTTCTGGTCTGGTCTGTTGCTGTAACCCAAGGCAAGGGAGGTTAGCAGCCGAAGGACTGTCTAGGTGACAGAGAAGGCGTATACTCTTGGGGTGGAACATGCATGTGGGGAATGAGGGTCTGTGGGCAGTGAGTGTGGGTGGTTCTTGGGAGAGAATCCCTTCCTGTGGCTGTGTGCTGTTTTCCCTGTAACCTCAGCCTAACCTAGGATTCCTTGTCTCGGGGTGGAGCTTAGTCCCAGCTCGGGGGTGACTCACTGCTGAGCTGTTGAGCAGTGTGGTCTAAGGCTGGGAGGTTCGTGGAAGGCCTGCACTTGGTTGGTGGATTCTACAACTGTTAAAAGATAAGTATCTGATTATGTTTTAATCATGTTTTTGCATGACTCTACTGTTTATGTTATCATGATTTCCGCTGTGTATATGAATTAGTATGAAACGCTATTGATTGTTAATTATGCCAGTAACTCATATGAATACTCTGTGTAGAATGTGTTTAATTGTTTAAATGCATGTGGATTATATAATACCTGTATGAGTTATGTACCATGTGGTGTTAAAGTTTCCTTTAAGAGCGATGAAGCCATGGTAGCTGAAAGGGTGCACTACAGTTTGGTATCAGAGCCAAGGTTTTGACACTGAGCCTAGATGGGCTAGTGGAGCGGTCTTTGGACCGAGAATGTGAGGGGAAATTGGGTCTAGAAGGCCAATTTCAGACCCTGGTTTGCTCCAAAGTGTCAAGGAGTTACTTGACGAGTTTTTTTTTTAAGCTCAGGAGGTATAGCGGTGTTATGAAACTGCAGCCAGTGTGGTATAAGTCCACAGGGAGAGAGGACTCCACACTAGAAGTGTAGGAGCTTTAGGATCTATTTTGGAGGGAAGGTGAACCCTCGTGACCGTTAGATCTGGAAAGTATGCACAGGGTTTAAATCCCTTTGGAATTGCACAGGAGTGTGGAAATCGCGATACGCGAAATCCTGAATTAGTCAGAACCATCCATCAGAAAGAACGCATGGAGAGAGATCAGCCTTTTGCTGACTCGTAACTTGAAAATGGTCAATGGGAAGAAATCGACATTTTGGGAGATGGGAGGTGAGAAGAGGTGAACACCCTCGAAAACCCAAAATCCTGAAACAATCTACACCGTAGATTGTGGGAAGAAGAACTTGACCATTGGATCAAGTAAGTTAGTAGACAGTGATTTCGTGATTTCGGCAAATGGAAGTTCAAGATGTGTGGATGCACGAACTTTCGATGCCCGAAACCCTGAAACGCCGAAAGAATCTGCGCCGTAGATCTGAGAAAGATCTGACCGTTGGATTTTACTAGGAATAGAAGTGGACACCTGAATGTGTACCACGTGCCAGTGGGTCGAGGAGAAAAGAGAGAGTGGTGGAACCGATGACGTCGTTAAAAAGCGACGTGGACCCTCATTAACGTGTCATGTGCCACCGTAGTTGTGGGTGACCACTGTACTATGTGGGCCCGGAGGGTAACGTAAATCAGAATTTCGGAAATCGGGGGTTGGAAAGGAAAGCAAGTCTGAAAGCCTCGTGGATCGAAACCCCGAAGCCCGAAGACTCAAAAGTCCCAAAATGCCAAAAATGAAAGTTCTGAAGACCCGAAAATTGCAGAACCGAACGAGAGCTCAGAAAACTTATTTGAATCGAAATGTCTTTTGTTCTTGTTCGTATTGGCTTATAAATGTTGTGGATTGTTCCTGAAGGTTTAATGGCCTGACAAACTTCGAATTTAATTGCACAGTGCGTGTGCAGAGTTCAACGGAGGTCAGGACTCCAGTTAACCAACGCCGAGTATGGAGTGGGGAAAGGTGCAGATTACCCCCAAAACAAAATACGAACAGGAAGGAAAGGATGTTAACCTGAGAGTCGAAGGATCGAACTTCAATGGGCATGGAAAAGAGAAGGGTAAGGAAGGACACATAATGAAAATCATTGAAGGATTGCAAAAAGAGGCCCAGGCTCGCCGAGCTGATAGCCGAAATCTCATGAAAGTCAGGGATCGACAAGGTGTATTAAACTTAAAACTTTTGAAGAGCCTAGAAAGAATAGAGAGTAAACTCGATAAAGGAAGAGACTCAAGTAAGACGGAGAGTCGCAAAACCCATGGGAGAAGAAGTAAGTTGAGGAGTGGTAGTCGGCATATTAGTCGCTCCCAAGGACATTCTGACAGGGAGACACACAGTAGTTCAAGCCCATCCCCTACCAGAAAACATAAAAAATCTGGAAAGGAGGAATTGAAAGGGGAGATGAACAAGATTAAGCCTCCAACATTCGATGGAGAACATAAGAAGGAGGAAGATGCCGAGACCTGGTTGCTTGGCATGAAGAAATACTTCCAACTACAAAATTATTCTTCCCATGCAGAAGGAAGAATTGCAATGTACCAACTGAAAGGAAAAGCATCCATGTGGTGGGATCAGTTGGTGCAGGTGCAACACATCAGAGAGAAAGAGGTCACGTGGAAGGAGTTTAAGAAGTATTTTGAGAAGAAATACCTAACCAAAAGATACTATGACAGAAAGATGAAAGAGTTCTTCGAACTCAAGTTAGGCAGTATGACTATTGATGAGTATGAACGAAGTTTTCTGGAACTACTGAAGTATGTTCCATTCATCAAAGACGAGGCTGTTAAAATTCAGAGGTATCTGAGTGGACTGCCACCTTCCATTGGTGACAAGATTCAATATTATGATCCTAAAACTATGGAAGAAACAATAAGAAGGGCGAAATGCTTATACGAACAACAAAGAGAAAAGCCTACCTTTCGGAAGACTTGGAATCACTAGAAGAGGTTTAAGAAAGAATAGAGGCAGAAGGGAAACATGCCACCCTTTTTCAAGGACATTCCTTAGGGATAGTCATCTTTTAGAGAGCCCAGGAAAGTTGAAGGGAGTGAGCAGATGCCAAGACCGCCACCTATGGAGTGTTGGGGATATAAAGGGAATCATAAGTATAGAGATTGCCCCCACAGAAAAGATAAAGCGAGAACTGTCCATACTGTTCAGCAAGCTGAAACAGTGGAGGATATGGGCAACAAAATGCCAAGGATCTACGCAGCCCTGGACAACAAGCAAGAAGAATTTCAGTCGCACATGATTGAAGTGGAAGGTACGATCAACAACCGACCACTTGTTATTTTAATTGATTCAGGGGCTAGCCATAGTTATGTAGATCCTAGAGTGGTTGAAAGTTTGCATCTAATGAGAAGAAAACATGAGAAGTCTTGGTTAGTGCAGTTAGCCACAGGGACCAAGAGGAAGGTCACTGAATTGGTTAAGTCCTATTCAGTGGACATGAAAGGAATGAGCACTAAGGCTAAATTGAACATTCTGCCTTTAGGATCATACGATTGCTTAATCAGGATGGATTGGTTGGACCAGCACCATGCACTTCTGGATTGCCGTAACAAGAGGTTTACCTGCCTGAACGAAGAGGGAAATCTGGTAACAGTCCAAGGAATTCCCAGAGCCATGGATGTTAGGGAAATCTTAGACATGCAGCTGAAGAAATGTTACCGGAAAGGCTGTCAATTATATGCAGCTCGGGTGGAAGAAGCATCCCAAGATGTAGTCTTGAATCTAGAATATCATGAGGTACTCAAAGAGTTCAAGGATGTATTTCAAGAGGTACCTGGACTACCTCTGAGGAGGGACATCAATTTTTCTATAAATTTGATGCTTGGAGCAGCTCCAGTTTCGAAGTCTCCTTACAGAATGAGTACACCAGAGCTGAAAGAGTTGCAGTTGCAGCTCAAAGAGATACTAAAGAAAGGTTACATTCACCCCAGTGTGTCACTGTGGGGAGCCCCGGTCCTATTTGTGAAGAAGAAAGATGGGACGTTGAGACTGTGCATTGATTTTCGACAGTTGAATACGGTCACTGTCAAGAACAAGTATCCTCTGCCAAGGATTGATGATCTTTTTGATCATTTGAAGGATGGGAAAATATTTTTGAAAATAGATCTCCGATCAGGATATCACCAAGTGAGAATAAAGGATGAGGACATTAGTAAGACCGCCTTTAGAACAAGGTACGGTCATTATGAATTCATAGTGGTGCCGTTTGGACTGACAAATGCACCTGCTGTTTTCATGTGCTTAATGAATGGAGTGTTCAGAGATTATTTGGACAAGTTTGTCATAGTCTTCCTGGACGATATCTTGGTGTATTCCAAGACAGAGGAAGAACATGGACAACACCTGAGAATGGTGCTGCAGGTGTTGAGAGAACACCATCTGTATGCAAAACTGAGCAAGTGCTCATTTTACCAAAGGCAGATTCATTACTTGGGGCACATTATATCAAAGGAAGGGATCACTGTGGATCCTGAAAATGTTGAGGCCATTTGAGAATGGTCAACACCAAGGAATGTGGCGGAAGTTAGATCTTTTATGGGTCTGGCAAGCTACTACAGAAGGTTTATAGCTAGATTCTCAAAGATAGCTCACCCTATCACTTCCTTGCAAAGGAAGGAGAAGAAGTTCCAATGGACTGAAGAATGTGAGAGCAACTTCCAACGATTGAATCAGCTACTAACCAATGCTCCAATTATGAATATTGTAGATCCAAATAAGGATTACGTACTGTGCACAGATGCGTGTAAGGAGGGGCTGGGAGGAGTTCTCAACCAAGAGGGATTTGCAATTTTTTATGAGTCCTGAAAGATG